>LBNU01008530.1:5300-27320 GCA_014162995.1 Artemisia annua | reverse complement strand
TACATATAAAAATCAAAATAATAATATAATAATAATAAAAGCAGAATACAACAAACTCAACACAAAAGAAGGGCATATCATTATTACCAGGCTCTCGGACAAGCTCAACGCACCGGTTCGACCAACCGCACCAAAAGTTGGCCTTAACGCAGTCACTCCACACCGAGCAGCAGGGTAAGTTATTGAACCAGCGGTTTCGGACCCCATTGCAAAAGGAACCATACCAGCTGAAGTGCATGCAGCGGGCCCAGCAGATGAACCTGTAGTGTACTCCTCAATGTTCCATGGGTTTCTGGTTCGACCACCGAACCAAATATCATCATATGCCAGTGATCCTGTAACCAGTTTACCAACGAGAACTGCCCCTGCGGACTTCAACCTGTGTTAAGAGATAAGTGTCAACTTTAACAACTCAACCTGTTGACTTATGAATGGGTCGTTTCAGGTTATGTTCTGTATCTAATGGGTATTTTCAGAAAATGATACGGGTAAAGGAGTTGAGCGTGTCTCGAAGTGTTTTTTTTAATGCATAGAACCTCCTGAATCGCTTTATTTAAAAATAAAAATTTATTATTCTGACACTATATATTTGTAATCATAGTCAACGTGTTAACAAATTCCAGAGTATATACAAATAGTTTTTTCAACAAGAGTATCACGGGTCAACCTTGCCTAATTTAACCCACACAGATAGAATCATAGAATACTTGTTTTGACCTGTTTTACACCAATCGGAGTTTCGGACCACGTGAAACAACATTAACCAGATAATGTCATATAGTCTTGTGTTCATACCTCTTGTAAACCCATGCCTCGATGTCGAGAACTTGATCTTTGAATGTAGTTGAACCCCAAGTGGTTTTATATTCAGGAACCGCAAAAATGTCCTTCAACCCATATGGTATTCCATGAAGTGGACCTATCATTTCCATAAATTCCAATTAAGAATAAAGCTACAAAAGAATCTCACGTATCGACTTAAGAGGTGGTGATTCCAATCCATCTACATATAAATAGGTCAAGCCGGGCTATGAGTTATCTCATACAGATCAAATGGGCCAAATCAAAAAATTAGTTACAAAAAATATTTAAAATGCACTTTGATGCATGCAATCTACAAGAGAGCTGAACTAAAATATTTAGATAAACATAGTAACAATACAAATTTCTAATCCTATCAAATATTTAGCAACTTTGAAAATAAGTTCAAAATAGCTTGGATGAAAGTCAACAAACTTGACTCATACTGTACAACACAAAAGTAACCTATATTTAGTTTGAACCTATATTGACTCTTTACCCAACTTGCGCAACCTACCATTTTTCCACCTCAATGGCATCTTAACTAATGCATTTCAGTACCTAAGTCGACCCCTTGTGCAAGTAGTTGATCTGCATGTTTTGCTTGCTTGTAGGCAAGATCCTCGGTGACGGTGATCACCGCTTCCAACACAGGATTGTACCTGCGGTATTATCAAAGCAACCATTGCATAAAAATAACATCTTTGCAAAATTACATAAAAGAAATTCTGCAAATTTACCTTTTTAGTCTCTTCAGAAATATCCCGGTAAGCTCCTCTGACGAAATCTGTTTCGTTCTTATAAGATGTCCAAGTTCAAGAATCTATAATTTCGCAAAACCATAAATGTGGATCAAGCTTTGCGCATTCACATTTAGCGACAGTTGGATTTACATTAGTTACGGTTAACTTACAGTCATGAAGGCAATATCTTCTTCATTTTCAGGCCTTGTAACACCAGAAACCGAAGGGTAGTTAAATCTCTTAGCATCATCATGTGTTTCTTCCTGTTTCCACTCGGAACTGAAAACTAACGAAGGATGGTAATGCAATCCCCCATCGGTTCTTGCGACTATCTTCCTATTATCTTCAAATATAGGAATATTGAACTCTTTGGCACCCTTCTTAATCTCGAGCATCTAAATTCAAACAAAATAGTGTACAAGTTTTAGAAGGGCACGAAGGCATAAACAAATATATTGCATACAGCAAACATTCAGAATGTGACGTTCATCCTTACTTTTTATACATTTTGCCGGAGGTACCACCCTCCTATATCCAAAAAAAATGTGACGTTTCATCCTGACATTTTTTTCCTTGGCAATTTTACTCTTATCTATCTTTCCGCGGGGTGGGGATTTCAAATGGTTAAGAAGAAAAACCTTTAGTGTACAAAGTAAAGGTCACTTTAACGGGGTGTTTCGGATTGCTTATTATAAAAGCATTATCTGTTAAAAATTTGGGCAGCATGCTAAATTTTTAAGTGCTTGTGTACTATAAAATAAGCAGCCAACTAGCAATACCCGTTTATCCGCCTATACAATACGTAGACGGTAGACAAACACTTAGGTAGTTAGGACATGTTGACATAATTACCTTAGTGTCATTGAAGAACTCTGCATCCAACATACTAAAACCACGTTTAAGGCCCAAAGCGTTATCAGTCTTTTTCGAGTGTTTGTCATGGCTGGAAAGATCAGGATTCTTACTGTCCTGGCCCAAAAAATTAGCACATTTAGTGGAAAAGTATGAAACCTATAAATCATGATATGAAAAGATGGGCACTCAGCAATCAGCATTTACACACCCTATTGGATCTGTTTATTACCTGGACATAATGGTCCTAGAAAGACGTGGAATGTTCGGTAAGAACATTTTTCCGATTTTATTATATGTACTCACCTGCTTTGCAAATATTAGAGTTTAAACAAAATATATGCATATTGTTTTGACGCCAACAAGGGTCAATTTAGCGACTCAAAGGACACGGCCAGAGAGGTCATTTTAGCGGGCATGGTCAATTTAGTGACGTATAGTATAATAGTAACAAGTTGATGGTCGGGATATGGGTGCCCATAAATAGAAACACTCAAACAAGTAAGCAGGTAAGACTACATAATAATGTATATGAGGGAAGTCATGAAACCCAAAACAAAACGCAGTACATGACTAACATTTTGATACATTTTCATATTTAGAGGCATTTTTAGTGTACATAGTTTATACTATAAATTGCCAATCGCAATAAGGGCGTAGTAGGGAACTTCCAGTTATTTCATTTAGGGAAATTCAGACACAGGCAACTCATTTAGTGTAGATGACGACAAGAACATCACTGCAACACCTAACGACCAACATAGTAGGTTACCACTTACCATAAGCTAGAATGCCAAGATAGGTTGTTGTGATTTTACGAGTACATTGGGTATGATTCTTCCAAAAAGAAACACTATTGATTATGTAGCAATAAAAATTGTC
Source organism: Artemisia annua (assembly GCA_014162995.1). Classification (NCBI taxonomy): domain Eukaryota; kingdom Viridiplantae; phylum Streptophyta; class Magnoliopsida; order Asterales; family Asteraceae; genus Artemisia; species Artemisia annua. The sequence goes on along the minus strand of LBNU01008530.1, from coordinate 24,042 downwards.
AAACATCCAAAAACAGTTTGGTTGACTAATCGAGTCAACTTTTTGAATGCTAGTTTCTAACCAGCTTACAAAGAACCTCAAATATACATTCAGAACAAGTTCCACAGCAACAACAATTCCAACCAAAAACGATTTATCAAAACACAATATTTGTTATAACATATTATCGAGAACTGAGAACATATTATCTAGCACATTCACAAGTATTGTTAATAAGTACGTCGTACTAAGAGTGCTCGGTGTAGGGTTTTGTTCGTCCACCGTTGCCCAAAATATTCACCAATGCCGCCGCCGATCTGCACCGGCAGCGGCGCCATTCGTCCCTCAGCCGTTCTACCAAAAGGCTTTTTTTTTTTTTTTTTTTTTTTTTTTTTTTTTTTTTTTTTTTTTTTTTTTTTTTTTTTTTTTTTTTTTGTTGGTATTTGTGGTGGGCTTTTTGGCGGGACCACAGGCACCGATAGCATTTATTGGTTTTATTTCTAGGAGGGTTTTTTTTAGTTATTGGTCTGTTATTTGAGAGGTACTGAAGTGGCACACCAATAAGTGTTATTCTACCCTAAGTGCACCTAGCTCTCTAATGCAATGTAACACTATACATACCAATTCACAAGAAGTTAAAATAACCATTCCCATGCACAGCATTACATTTAGACTAACCGTAATGGGGATCAAACCATTCGGTTGGTCTACCCATTTTGTTTGGTCTCCCTTACTGCACAAACCAAAAGGCACGCGTCCCCCCTTTATTTTGCATTGTTTTGGTCTGGTTGTGGACCGAATGAAATAATTTCGTTTGTGTGTAATTTTTTTTTATATATTTAAGTTTGTAAGGTATGTTTTTGGTTGCGTGCGTAGTCCTCTTACTAGAATGTTTGGTCTAAGAGAAAAAAGCTGACGTAGCAGTATTAGGTTTGATCTTGGTGGTCTTATTACTATCAGCCTTACTTAGCATATTCACATAACTCATGAATAATAAAGTAATCTTAACAATTATGCAGACTTTATTATACACTTTTATTTATTAGTACCTAATATTTAATTCCTCATGGATTCTTAATCCTTATTCCTTATCCTAATTCCTAAGTACGTTGTTTAAGAATAAATATAGCTATATATAGATAAAAATGAAGATACAAATATATAGAAAGAGATTACCATTTTCGGTTACAGGCAGACGAAACTGGATGATGTTCTTTTGATGAAGAACAGCTACAAAGTAGCAACAACATGAGTGTCATAAGCAGCAACAAGTTGGTGACACGTGTTAGCCTGAGAGGCTGTTTAGGATAGCTGACTAACATGTTTTACGTCCACGTGGCTATACGGGAGTTGATGTGTAACTGAGTTGTGGTTTTTGGTTTAATCAGTTTACGTGTTAAGTTTTCGTTTTTTTTTAAAAAAAGTTTTCGTGTTAAGTTTTTTTTTTGAGTTAATTAGTCGTCGTGTTGACTGTTGACTGTTGACTTGATCGATGCATGGGCTCATCAACTTGATATATTTTAATGGTTAAATCGATATTATAATTGGGTTAAAAAACTACGGAGTTTCTTTGACCGACTTGACACATTCGGTATAACTTTTTCTAAAAGATTTTAACTCTTTCTATGTTTGGGGGTACTCCCTATTTGGTACTCTCAATCACGAAAAGTACAAATGTTTCGTGTTTTTTTTTTTTTTTTTTTTAACTATTTACTAGTTATAATGCCCGCGCACGCGCGAGTTTTTTTTAAAAGATTTTTTGAATGATATATTTTTATTTATTAAAAAACAAATAATTTAATCTTTAAATTTGTTTTGGTGATATATTACATAAGGAGAAGATAAACACAAAAAATAAAGATAAGATGCAACTAACAATAGGATTAAACTTTTTAAATGATTATCTTTAATAATTAAAAATTATAATAAATTTGTTTTATTGATATACTACATAAGTAGAAGATAAACACAAAAGATAAAGATAAGATGCAACTAACGATAGGATTAAACTTTTTAAATGATTATCTTTAATAATAAAAAATTATAATAAATTTGTTTTGTTGATATACTACATAAGTAGAAGATAAACACAAAAGATAAAGATAAGATGCAACTAACGATAGGATTAAACTTTTTAAATGATTATCTTTAATAATAAAAAATTATAATTAAAATATTACTTAATAAGGGAAGGTTGAGTTTTTCAAAATGGAAAAGTCCCCACCTGGGGTTTTGTTTTATTATATAAAAGATTTACGGTATAATACAGTCTTTAGTTATATATATTTTTTATTTTTTTTCTTTTGTCAATTTAGTACTTTTGACTTGTTAAATTTTATATCTTTTATTTCACTTTCCATTTCACAGTTTTATAATAAAGAAGTTATAAAAACAAAAGAAAAAAAATAATAAAACAATCCAAAAACATGAGAGGTATTACTTATAAAAAGCTAGTGATATCTACACATATATATTTACTTCATACACATAAAATACAATGGGAGAAGTGTGGGACCATTAGACTCATATAAATAATTTTACATGTATTAAGTAAATATATATGTGTAGACATCACTAACCTTTATAAAAATGAAATGGTCTCTATCCCTAATGTTTAGCTATAGATGGATTCATATATTTAGGAATAGTTAGCCGTCCATGCTCTATGCTCCCTTAGATAAACTACTGTAAACACATATTGCTAGTGCCAATCTAACATATATATTTGCAATCTAGAGCTTAACCGATCAAAACCGACCCGACTCGAAAATCGAATAAGGGTAAAAAGTGAACCGAGAACCGAACCGATAAAAAACTATTGAAACCGAAACCGAGAAAAAGCTATTTCGAACCGAAAAAGTGTGTTTTGACCCGAACCGAACCGAGTATAACCGAAATAATTATACAAAATCGAAACCAAACCGAATAGGTTGAATGTGTTAGATAACAATCTAACATATATATTTCCATACTGAAAGTCATGTCGTCCTAAAATATTGCAATACTTGTTTACCACCTTCCAGTTCAACAACTCTGTCAGTTCTTAATTTCAAATAACTTTGACGCCCGAATAAGTTGAATGTGTTAGATAACAATCTAACATATTATGGAACTCTGAGTAGATATATTCGGTATCGGCACATATTATAGAACTCTTGGTAGATATATATGGGGCTTGTTCGATATCCATAACATATACTCTATCAAGAAATGTTAGATTATTAAAGAGTAACGTACTAATGATTATCCTCATAACTTGTTAGTTTCAAGCACATTTCAAAAAAATTAAAGATGTTTTCCAAGAGAACTATTAGTATCAAAATACACACACCCTCTTACCGACATACTTCAAACACAAAACAGCTGACTGAAGAGATCCTTTTAGGACCAATAAGCACAGTTACAATGGTTCTACCACTTCTACAACTATATCTGAAATGATATCTGAACACATGACCATATGGAGCATTACAAAAGAGAGCAAAAATATAATCAATTGGTATTTGATTTTGGCAGCCACAAATGGCATGTTACTGAACACTTGATCAATAGAAATCACGGTTCATCCTACTAGTGTTCGTATGACTACAATGGACAGAAATAAAAACTTTGGAACTAGCCTTCTGTATGCTGAGTACATTAAACTTTGGAACCCCCTTTAGGATGACAGCAAAGAAGAAAGGACTATTACTTATCTTCAGCAATCTTGAAGAATGTATACGAAAGAATTATATTGTCGATACCATCCATTCTAGGATCCGTTTCAAACTCCGGGTCAATGTAAAAAAACACCTGCCAGTAGGTTTAATTGTTTACCATTAGATGTAATCAGTTCTACACATTCATGAATCTTGGTCCCTTTCCCAAAACAAAGTTCATCACGGAATGCCGATAAGAACTATAAACAATTAACTTTTGGTATGTAAACTACCAAAATTGTCATCAGAAATTTATTACTTTATTGATTTTGGTCAGCTCGATTCGCAAGGAATTTTACACACATAGTCAAATAGTGTAAATTCAATTGGTACATGGAATATTAGTTTTTTAACAGATGAATAAAGGTGGCTACACTTACAGGCATATCAATCTGCTCGCCTGGAAGAAGACGTTGCTCCTCAAAGCAAAAGCACTGTATTTTGTTGAAATAAACTGCAGCCTGCACATTAACACAAACATATTAGCTAGAGCAAGTTTAAGAGTAAAAAAAAAACTTTACATCACAAATTCTTCATGTGCAGGTCAAGTTGTACAATCTCATGCTCCACTATGGATAATGGCCCTATTCTTTGTATCTGCTATATCAATAAATTTATGTAATTGATCTAGTTTTGTTTATGTAAAAAGATCCCAATTCTTTGTTCCTACTCAAAGTTATATATTACAAGTCCTTTTATATCAAGTATTACATCAAAATGTGATTTGCTCTAATGCATCCTTTTGACATAGCCAAGATAAGCGCAAACCAGTTATGCACAAACAGTATCTAGAAGATGCCAGAATTTGACGTAATAAGGACCAAAACTAGATAATTCCTATTCATATCTTTGTGCCAAAAACTCTGAGATAATTACTTGACACCAATTTAAAACTCATTTCAAAGAAATTCTTCCAAACTATGCTAAAACGAACAAATGTTATAAGTGCACCAAAAGCTACAAAAATTTCTATCGTATTTCTTCACTATAATTTTCATTCTGCACTGAGTTGTTATTAAACCCATACAAAATATGTATGCCAAGTTTCAGATAGAACTTGTTAACCCAATGACATAATTAATGTCAGTGTACAAGATTATCAATTTTCAAGCACCTAGTCCTGTTCTAAAATGTGACAACTGTCTACATTGGATACCTTCGTGGAGTTTTTGTTCGCCATTTTAGGTTCTAGAAAGGCAAAGTCAAAACTTCACGCCCTTCTAATGATTAAACATGTCCTACTTACATGTGCCGAAAGACTAAAAAGACAGCTTTCGATGTAAAATTCAAGTGGAAGCAACTTAAGACAAATGCACACAGTAACCCTGATCCTCTAGCTGGTTGAATGGTTTTGATGGATAGGTGATGTGGAAATGTAGCTAGATGGTAACTGCATAGTGAGGTGAATCTTGAGTAAGCTGGCATGGTTCACATTATAGTGCATCTTAACTCTGTGGTGAATGGTACTGTTTGATCAAAGATGTGGATTTCTGATGAATAACTCTGTTCTGCTGTTAAGCTTTGGGACAGTTATTGGATAGCATAGTTAGAATTGTCTTTTCTTTGTATGTCACTGGATGAGAAGTGTTCATTCCAGTTGTGACAATGAGTTGTAAACTGTTATTTGTTGATATTAGTATAAAGATTCACCCTTTGCACTAAAAAAAACCCTGATCCTCTATTGTGGCTCCAGAACTAAGGAAACTTAAGCCATCAGTGTGTAAAACATGAAGATTGTTACCTTCATGGGAGTAACATTATATGTAGACATGCCGGTTATAGGAGTTGAACTACAATTTTCAGGAAGCAAGAGCGCTCTCTCCTGGCTTTACTTTCACCTACATAAACAAGCTAAAAGAATCAAAACAACATCATTTTAAGCATACAAGAGATTCACAACAACTTACAGTCCTTATGATTACTACATTTAAAAAACAAACACTTGCCCACAACAATGTATCATATCCCTCTATTGTAAAACAAATTTAAGGCAATGATTTAGAAGGAAGTGGAGGAAAACCAAATGGGATTGTGTTCTAGAGTTCTTTAAGAGAAAGAGAAAGGTTTTTTCTCTCCAACTTGAGAAAAGTAATGATAAAGCAAGTAATCTTAGTACCTCTCTTTGAGTAGGGATGAACTTCCAATTCATTCCATCTGACACGTCAGCGTTAAACTGCACCACAATCTCTCTGAAAAACCAAATCGCACATCTTCTCAGAAACATGTACAAGAGCAGGCTAATGAAGATAAATAAATTTATTTTCATCTTTATTCAAGTTTCATATAAATTGGTGTATTTTACTTGTTTTGTTTTCCTTGTTCTCATAAATAAGCTTAAAAACCAGACGATCAAAAACAAGATGCTCCGTATTTCCATATCATTTTCAGTAAATTGAATCATTCATCAAGCAGAATCGTCTATGAGAAAATATGTGAGCAATCTATAAGTTTTTATACATGATTCTTAACTTTAGCAAAAATAGTTTCTTTTACAACCTTTTAATGCAAGTATGCAAACTCTTAGCTACCCTCCACAAAGTTGCATAAATTATTCTAAAAGCCACACGAGCTCATTCCATTGGATTTTAAAACACACCTTTTGGTGACTGTTCCATCTTGAGTATGTCGCAGTATCTTTTCTTCTACGGTCTGCGAAGGAATAGATAATAAAACAATAAAATGTCAGAATAAAAGAAAGAAATATCTAAGTTACTTGCTAACTATGAAAATGATTATACAAAACCGTTTAGACCAAAAAAATTACAGATAAAACCAAGTGCATACCTCTCGTCGTTGAACAGTACCCCTATACACAGTAGCTTGGCAAAACCTCCTGTATAAGGGAACTGCGGCATAAGTACATCCCACCGTTGCAAAAACCAAACCCGTTAAGTANGTTGAATGTGTTAGATAACAATCTAACATATATGTTTCCATACTGAAAGTCATGTCGTCCTAAAATGTTGCAATACTTGTTTACCACCTTCCAGTTCAACAACTCTGTCAGTTCTTAATTTCAAATAACTTTGACGCCCGAATAAGTTGAATGTGTTAGATAACAATCTAACATATTATGGAACTCTGAGTAGATATATTCAGTATCGGCACATATTATAGAACTCTTGGTAGATATATATGGGGCTTGTTCGATATCCATAACATATACTCTATCAAGAAATGTTAGATTATTAAAGAGTAACGTACTAATGATTATCCTCATAACTTGTTAGTTTCAAGCACATTTCAAAAAAATTAAAGATGTTTTCCAAGAGAACTATTAGTATCAAAATACACACACCCTCTTACCGACATACTTCAAACACAAAACAGCTGACTGAAGAGATCCTTTTAGGACCAATAAGCACAGTTACAATGGTTCTACCACTTCTACAACTATATCTGAAATGATATCTGAACACATGACCATATGGAGCATTACAAAAGAGAGCAAAAATATAATCAATTGGTATTTGATTTTGGCAGCCACAAATGGCATGTTACTGAACACTTGATCAGTAGAAATCACGGTTCATCCTACTAGTGTTCGTATGACTACAATGGACAGAAACAAAAACTTTGGAACTAGCCTTCTGTATGCTGAGTACATCAAACTTTGGAACCCCCTTTAGGATGACAGCAAAGAAGAAAGGACTATTACTTATCTTCAGCAATCTTGAAGAATGTATACGAAAGAATTATATTGTCAATACCATCCATTCTAGGATCCGTTTCAAACTCCGGGTCAATGTAAAAAAACACCTGCCAGTAGGTTTAATTGCTTACCATTAGATGTAATCAGTTCTACACATTCATGAATCTTGGTCCCTTTCCCAAAACAAAGTTCAGCACGGAATGCCGATAAGAACTATAAACAATTAACTTTTGGTATGTAAACTACCAAAATTGTCATCAGAAATTTATTACTTTATTGATTTTGGTCAGCTCGATTCGCAAGGAATTTTACACACATAGTCAAATAGTGTAAATTCAACTGGTACATGGAATATTAGTTTTTTAACAGATGAATAAAGGTGGCTACACTTACAGGCATATCAATCTGCTCGCCTGGAAGAAGACGCTGCTCCTCAAAGCAAAAGCACTGTATTTTGTTGAAATAAACTACAGCCTGCACATTAACACAAACATATTAGCTTGAGCAAGTTTAAGAGTAAAAAAAAACTTTACATCACAAATTCTTCATGTGCAAGTCAAGTTGTACAATCTCATGCTCCACTATGGATAATGGCCCTATTCTTTGTATCTGCTATATCAATAAATTTATGTAATTGATCTAGTTTTGTTTATGTAAAAAGATCCCAATTCTTTGTTCCTACTCAAAGTTATATATTACAAGTCCTTTTATATCAATTATTACATCAAAATGTGATTTGCTCTAATGCATCCTTTTGACATAGCCAAGATAAGCGCAAACCAGTTATGCACAAACAGTATCTAGAAGATGCCAGAATCTGACGTAATAAGGACCAAAACTAGATAATTCCTATTCATATCTTTGTGCCAAAAACTCTGAGATAATTACTTGACACCAATCTAAAACTCATTTCAAAGAAATTCTTCCAAACTATGCTAAAACGAACAAACGTTATAAGTGCACCAAAAGCTACAAAAATTTCTATCGTATTTCTTCACTATAATTTTCATTCTGCACTGAGTTGTTATTAAACCCATACAAAATATGTATGCCAAGTTTCAGATAGAACTTGTTAACCCAATGACATAATTAATGTCAGTGTACAAGATTATCAATTTTCAAGCACCTAGTCCTGTTCTAAAATGTGACAACTGTCTACATTGGATACCTTCATGGAGTTTTTGTTCGCCATTATAGGTTCTAGAAAGGCAAAGTAAAAAGTTCACGTCCTTCTAATGATTAAACATGTCCTACTTACATGTGCTGAAAGAACAAAAAGATAGCTTTCGATGTAAAATTCAAGTGGAAGCAACTTATGACAAATGCACACAGTAACCCTGATCCTCTAGCTGGTTGAATGGTTTTGATGGATAGGTGATGTGGAAATGTAGCTAGATGGTAACTGCATAGTGAGGTGAATCTTGAGTAAGCTGGCATGGTTCACATTATAGTGCAGCTTAACTCTGTGGTGAATGGTACTGTTTGATCAAAGATGTGGATTTCTGATGAATAACTCTGTTCTGCTGTTAAGCTTTGGGACAGTTATTGGATAGCATAGTTAGAATTGTCTTTTCTTTGTATGTCACTGGATGAGAAGTGTTCATTCCAGTTGTGACAATGAGTTGTAAACTGTTATTTGTTGATATTAGTATAAAGATTCACCCTTTGCACTAAAAAAAACCCTGATCCTCTATTGTGGCTCCAGAACTAAGGAAACTTAAGCCATCAGTGTGTAAAACATGAAAACATGAAGATTTTTACCTTCATGGGAGTAACATTATATGTAGACATGCCGGTTATAGGAGTTGAACTACAATTTTCAGCAGTGTAAAAAGCAAGAGCGCTCTCTCCTGGCTTTACTCTCACCTACATAAACAAGCTAAAAGAATCAAAACCACATCATTTTAAGCATACAAGAGATTCACAACAACTTACAGTCCTTATGATTACTACATTTAAAAAACAAACACTTGCCCACAACAATGTATCATATCCCTCTATTGTAAAACAAATTTAAGGCAATGATTTAGAACGAAGTGGAGGAAAACCAAATGGGATTGTGTTCTAGAGTTCTTTAAGAGAAAGAGAAAGGTTCTTTCTCTCCAACTTGAGAAAAGTAATGATAAAGCAAGTGATCTTAGTACCTCTCTTTGAGTAGGGATGAACTTCCAATTCATTCCATCTGACACGTCAGCGTTAAACTGCACCACAATCTCTCTGAAAAACCAAATCGCACATCTTCTCAGAAACATGTACAAGAGCAGGCTAATGAAGATAAATAAATTTATTTTCATCTTTATTCAAGTTTCATATAAATTGGTGTATTTTACTTGTTTTGTTTTCCTTGTTCTCATAAATAAGCTTAAAAACCAGACGATCAAAAACAAGATGCTCCGTATTTCCATATCATTTTCAGTAAATTGAATCATTCATCAAGCAGAATCGTCTATGAGAAAATATGTGAGCAATCTATAAGTTTTTATACATGATTCTTAACTTTAGCAAAAATAGTTTCTTTTACAACCTTTTAATGCAAGTATGCAAACTCTTAGCTACCCTCCACAAAGTTGCATAAATTATTCTAAAAGCCACACGAGCTCATTCCATTGGATTTTAAAACACACCTTTTGGTGACTGTTCCATCTTGAGTATGTCGCAGTATCTTTTCTTCTACGGTCTGCGAAGGAATAGATAATAAAACAATAAAATGTCAGAATAAAAGAAAGAAATATCTAAGTTACTTGCTAACTATGAAAATGATTATACAAAACCGTTTAGACCAAAAAATTACAGATAAAACCAAGTGCATACCTCTCGTCGTTGAACAGTACCCCCATACCCAGTAGCTTGGCAAAACCTCCTGTATAAGGGAACTGCGACATAAGTACATCCCACCATTGCAAAAACCAAACCCGTTAAGCAATAAAGCATCTTCCTTGATTTCTCTTCTCTAATAACATTTGTAGTATACAAACTATGAGAACCCAACCCATTATAAGGTGTCTGCGAGTACCCGGTTCCCAATTGAGAAAATTTACTAAAAGGCTTCCTACTAAGTTGAGATCCAGAAGTGAAATTCCGAAATTCAGAATAGCATTGTGTATGTTCAAAACTGTTAGCTCCCACGAAACTATATCTTTTTTGTCCGACTTCAAGTAGACACCTGGATCAATAACAACAGTTAATGTCAACCTAATTAGAGTTTTAAACTTGAACAAACTAGGACAACAACAAATATATAAAAAAAATACCATACACCCTAATAATAAAGCATGGTCATTTTATTAGAAATAACTCGAAGATAATAAGATAATTTTAAATGTATCAAAAGAATTATTTTTTTATTATAATATATACTTCCAGTTCGTACAAATCATATTACATTATTACGTCGATCCATGATATGCAGAAAATCAAATTTAGAACCAAAGTAAAAACACAGACATCCAAATGTCATCTAAGATTCAGAGCATTTGAGCTTCGTAGCGTATTACGAACACAGGTCTGCACCAAGAATGATATAGTTGGACTGTTGGAGCAAAAAATAACATACATTCAAAGAGTTTGCAAAAGCGATTTGTAATTTATTTTTCATTTTTATTATAATGTCTTGTTCCAACTCCTCCAATCTTATTATTTCCACCCAAAATATGCCCTAAGGGGTTGTTTGTTTAAGCTTAGTTTTGGGCTTATGAGCTTACGTGGTCTCGGTTTATGTTTGTTTTATAAGCTCATTCTATTTCCAGCTCATTCTGAAACTGATGGGCTTATAAAAGCTTACTATGACCTGTAAACTTATATAAGCCAAAATCTAATAAGCTAATATGTGCGGGGGTGTTTGGCTAAGCTTATGAGTTGGGCTTATGCTTATGTTATATAAGCAGCTTATGGCTTATATATCTTAAGCTCATAAGCCCATGTTGAGTGCTTTGTTTTAGTTTATGTTTAATAAGTTGATAACCTTACATGTTTTGTTTAGTCTAGATTGGTAAATGACTACAAGGCACATGAGTTGAAAAATATGAATGTTAGATTAGGTATAATTGAGGGTAAAATTGTAATTTATAATACAAAATCTTATATAAGCCCAACCCCACTTAAAAAAGCCATTTTTTTTTGTGCGCAAAGGTGAAATTTATATTAATACAAGAAACATTTACAATATAAACACTGATTTGAACAGACTCAAATCAGGACCTAAAAACATTGATACATTCAACACATATCTGATAGACCAACTATACTATGCCTTATATCAGACAACACTAAAATCTTTCCTCTAACATATAAACCAAACACTGGTTTATGCCTTTTATACAGCAACTCCTGCTGGAAACTTTAATTCACCTTAATGCACCAATACCATATCCTGTTGACTACATTTCCATACTCAATATCACTCAACCTACATCCACAGTGATAAGGGATAGTGATTGAGTAGGCATCATCAAGTGGGATATAGCCCCATTCACACTAAGAGAGGCGCTATACCTATCATGCTACATTTCCTATCCATAAACCTCTAACCATCCAGCAGCTACAGCCTCACTAAGATGATTAAGAAGCATAGAGAAATAGGCATCACATAATAGGGAACACACATCCTCAATTAGACCCATCCTTACCTCCTATAGCAGTGTATTGAATGGACCAAACAGGTTCATCTTTCACTCCTCGCTATTCCACCCATCATACACAGCCCACCCAAACCACATACCCTTCACAATGGATTGCCCTACCTTATGGTACATTCTTATGAATTAGACCTCTCACTGAGCCATCAAAACCTAACCAATTCCCTCCCACGGCCAAACTGGTTAAGAAATGAGTATCAAGTGAGTAGAGTCACACCATTGGAACTCCAAGGTACTAGTAACAATCCCATTGTTATGGTTTGCAAGAGAGACACTCTGATTTCCAGTTTAGAAAATCAAAGTGTAGAAACTGCAGCATTATCACTAAATACCAAACACCCCTTTCCAAACAGTCCTATACAGTAATCAACTGAATACCCCAGTCTTTGCTAACTTGTATACATATAAGCTTAAACAAGCACCCCATTACTAACAGCATAATAATCCAAAAGCAGTATTATTAATTCCATTATACAATCAATTCAATTAAATTCATATGTGTGGTATGAAATAATAAAAATAGTAGTTATTGCAAAGAAAAAGAGAATATATATATACCTTGGATAGAAATATAGGGTTTTGTGCAACTGTGATGATCGTCTAGCTAATGACATGCTAAATTATATTACATGACCATTTGTTTCTAGGATCTGAAATGAAAATTGACGAATATGGCCTTGGGTTTGTGGATTGGCTACCCCAAAATGCATTTGAAATTTTTAAACGGAAACTAAGGTGGTGTTAGGAATGAGTTTTGATTATAAAATGGAATTGGAATAGGTGGTGTCTGGTTTATCGCTTGGGTTTGGGTTTTTAGTTGTAAAAAAGTTGATAGATTGGGAATCAAATTCTAAGAGGGTGTTTGGCTAAACTTATTTAGTGGGCTTATGAGCTTATTTATGGGAGTTTTAATAAGCCAAGAAAATGAGGCTTTTTTATGAGGTGTTGGGCTTATCTAAACTCACCTTTTGTCATTGTACATATTTGCCCTCCTCTCTCCCTATATCACCAGTACCTCCTCCATTATTCTCCATAACTACCCAAGTAGCTCCTCAATAATTTCTCCATAAATATACTTACATGTGCACCAATATCTGTACCTCTCCATTAAACCTCCTCCTCCTCTCCATTAAAAATAACTCTTCATTATTAAAACCTCCATTAAACTCTCCTGTAATTGTTGCTACACTTCTCGTAAATCAGCAGGTAATATCATTAACTCCATTAATTATCACATTAATTTTATCATTTAGCCATTCTTTTATTAGTCGATTGTTATGGTTAGGTTAGATTGTTAGTTGATGCACGGGATTGCGACCACGCACTAGGGTTTTACTTCTCAAGGGATCTTGAGAAGCTTGCAATCCCCACCAGGCAGTGTACCTGACCGATGTAGTATAGTGTAGTGGCAAGTACCGGGGGATTAATCGTTCTTTGTGGGAATAGTGTCGTTAGGATTGAAAAGCTACTCTAATAGGTCTAAGGGTGAGGGAAGATTCTTTTTGTATTTTATTATTTTTAAGAAAGCAAGTAAAAATCTCGGGTTTGAAGGAGTGGGCGGAATTAGTTGCTAGTCAACTAACCCAAAATACTACTAATGCAAATAAAATAAAATAACAAGAAAGTAAATGTTTGTGAAAACTATATGGAGAGAAGTGTGTTTACTTAGATTTCCTTACTCCCTAACTATCTTTTACCAATTGATTAGTGTGTATTAATTGCATGGATGACGGATTGTATTCCTTAATAATGGTCGTGGGGGTGTGTACGGACTTCCCCAACTCTATAAGCTCTACCTTCAACTCCTATGTCGAGCTGCTAAGAAGCTCTAACATGGGATCACTAGAATTCGCTCATGCATTAAATACAATCAAATAACCTTAGTATACCTTGGTTCATGTTTCTTAAGATGTTCAAGCATGTTACCAATTGAAAGTCTGCCAGTTTTCTTACGCCTAACATCGATAAACATTCATCCAATACAATCAATAAACGCCATTCAATCAATAATCAATAGTTAGGTTTCATTAGATCAAGCAAACACAAAGAAAAACTAGCCTAGCATGTTTAAATAAAAGACAAGCGTAAGATAGGAATCAAACAACACATAGACATATTGAATGATTAATTGATTACTTATCTTCAATGTAACATGAGAGATCCAAGGGTATAAAACCCTTAAAAAAGCTGCAAAATCGTCTAGGGTTCATTCTCTAAAAATTCCACACTAATGACTAAAAATTATGAGATATATATAAAAAATCAGATCGACGGCGTCACGTTATAGCCTTGACGCCGTCACCTTGGAGGCCTAGCTTATTCTGTATAGCTTTATCACTTGAAACTATACAAGACGTCGATTAGGGTTTTTGAATGCCTTTTTGACTGCCGCTACACCAGTTGTATCAAAGAAAATAAATACAGTTTTAAAAGCTTGTATGATATCAAAAGATTAGAGAATAGACAAAGGCTGTGCAGTCAAACGTATCAAAGATCAGCCTTGCCCCGTCTGGAGTAATGCTAAAAGAAGCTTAGTTATACAGAAACCAACTATCAAAAGCACCTATTGTGAAGATCTAATTCATTCACTTTTATAGGACATTCCAAAATAACGTACAAATTAATACCGCTTTATACCAAGTAAATTCACTCCAGAATGAACCACAGATAAAATTTACAGCCAAGAAGAGACACTGAGATTTAAGGAGCAAAATTAAATCTATCTTCACTTAAGACCTAACCTATAATACAACTTTAAAGCCGTCTACATAATCCAACTCGACCACCTTATGCGTACTACTAAATGCCATGTGGTTTCAGCCTTGTTAATCATAATTTATACGGCCAATGGCTTAGCCATAGTAGTTCTGAGTTTTTTTGTATCTATATTGTTATTTGTGCATCTTTATTTATGTTTTCTCTTTTTGTTGTATTTATCTTTAACTTATTTTCTATTTTGATTTTTTTATCTCTTGTTTAACAAGTCTCTACATAGTAATTACGCGTTTCTTTAGATATAAAATTAAACTATATAAAAACGGGCTTCTTTATATATATATGTAAAGCTCATTCTTCCTTTTTAGATTTGCGTTGAGGAATATATTCTCGCACCCCCATATACATTTGATGACAAGAGTTGTTACCTTTTCTTCTGGCATGAAACAACAAGTTTCATTTTAGGAATTTATTAATAGACATAATAATAATAAAGTTGACCACTGTATTGTTATGTGGTTTTTTTTGTTTTGAGGTTTGAGAAATAAGATAAACAAGTTGTGCTAAATGTTCAGGTTTGTTCTTGAGAATAGTTTTGAGTGTTTGTTTGATCAGATGGGCATTTTTTTTCGATTGTTAGTTGAAACAAATGAATTTATTTTTTATTTTTGTTTTATATGATCTATTGGGACATGAAATCCGGTTTTGAGTGTTTTTTCAGTCGGAAGGATTGTTAGTTATTTTAGGGGGTTTTGAAGATCAGTATAAACAGAGTTTTAGTTTATTTTGTATTATATTGTTCATGTATATGTACTTAGACTTATCATAGACATCAAACTGTATGTAGGAATAAGGTTTAGTATGAATATAGTTCTTCATGTTTGTTTAAAATCCAATGCTTAAAAATCAGTTACCGAGTTAGTAAGTTTTTGTGAATAATAGAATTGACCCGTTTCATTTTCTAGTTGCAAAAGTCAATTGTATGATATTCAGTAACACCCTAATACTTTATCGAAATGAGGATTGGATTTGATCAGGTGTGTGGCTCTTTGTTTAATGAGAGACTTAGACAATCAAATGACCAATTGTAAACAAGGCCTTTTTAGTTGGCAGTCTGTGTTCAAATACAACATTGAAATCAAAACGATGGTTTATTCACAACATAAATTGTGATCAGGTGTGTGGCTATATTGTTTTTTTGTTGTTAGTAAGCTAAAAATAAATATTTGTGTGTTGGCGGTATAGATTTTGATCTTCTTAGTTCACTCATGGACAACGTCGATGGTAATGAAACAAAAAATGGTAATGAAATTGCCCTTACAAGTGGAAGGAAAAAGAAAGTAAAAAATCCACCCCTTTGGGATAACAAAACGCATTTGGTATTTGTTGAGTTATGCTTGAATGAGGCAATACTTAGAAATAAACCGAGTACTCACTTTAATAAGGTTGGGTATGAAAATTTGATAAAAAAGCTGAAAGAGAAGACAGGAAAAGATTTGACATACAAGCAAATAAAAAACCATTGGAAAAGCATGAAGAAGGATTGGAAGCTCTATGATCGTTTAATGAGACTTGAATCTGGGATTGGGTGGGATTTCATCAGAAAGACAATTGATGCATCTCCAGAATGGTGGGATGAGAAAATAAAAGTAATGGTTTATATTCTTTTTTCATGATATAATAGTGACTAATATCTAAATATTGTGTCGTTCTTATCCTGATTTTTTCATGTCGTATAGGCGGATGAGGAACTTGAAAAGTTTAGGGGGCAAAATTTGGAGATGTATAAACTGTCTTACTATCCTTTATTTCGGGATACGGTTGCGGTGGGAGATAAGAGTAAGCTTCCTTTGGATTGTAGATTGGTTGATGAAGATGAACAACAACTTGAAGGGAAAGATGATAGTGACGAGATAAATGCTTATGATGATCAAGTTCCTCTTTTTCCAGAAAGTAATTCGAGTAAGCGAAAAAAGTCTAGCAACAATGGGTCTGTTCGTTCAACAAAGAGTAAAAATTCTGTCACTTCTGAATTTGACGAAAAGTTGGATAGTGTTATACACGCACTATCCTCAAGAAGCACACAATCATTTCCATCTCATAATTCAACACCTTCAACAAAAGATTGCATGAATATTGTGACACAATATTCTGGGTTTGAAGAAGGTACCAAAGAGTATTTTGAGGTACTAAAGATCTTCTTGAAGAAGGAAGTTAGGGAAAACTTCATGGTTCCAACAAATAACGAAGCAAAGATGGGGTTTCTTAAATATATGATGGATAAAAGATATGCTCCATCATTGGCATTATATGTCATCATTTTACTTATTTGTTCTTAGTTAACTGTGTGTCATTCTACTTTGACTTAATAAGCTTCATGTTATGTGACTCCATAAGTTTAAGTATTGTACCAGACTTTGGATTTCTATGTTATATATGTTAAGTGACTTCGTATGGTTTACTTATTCTACCAGTGATGATACAAAAGTTGGGCGTTCCTTGTTTGGGTTCCTGTTCTCGTACCAATTAGATCTTAATGCTTTGAGACCTGTGCACTAAGAAAGCAAACAGACACCGTTAGGCTTATCGAGGGATTGTTTCCCCCGATTATCTTTCGGCGTGAGAGTAAGTAATCGATTTAGGGTTATGTGAAGAGTTTTAGGGTTGTAGGTCGTACATTTGACGAGAGATAAGATGCCCTATATATATACACGGAACCGATAAGGTTTCGTGTTCCTCACTCTTCGGTGTATCCACCGATATCGGATATTCGATATATATCTCCTTATTAGGAGATATCCTATATCTAATCCATAAATAACTTTGGGTTTGGGCCTCGTGAGCCCAAACCATTATCATAGTAGCCCACATGTAGTGGGCTTAAATGTTAGTGAGGCATGATATTCGGATTCGTGACCCAAATATAGACTATACGTCATCATGTCCCCCTAGTCTAGTGTGCGCAGGGTAAAACCTGCGGATGCTAGACTAATAGCCGTTTCCAAATTATTCCCAACGCGTACGCGGGAAAAATTCGAATATAAACCGCCAAAATACACGTAACATGTATCTAGTTCCAAAAAGTTCACTTTAAGTACCTCGGTAAATGGAGAGGCTATCCACGTGTCCTGTACCGTTTCATTTCCCAGCCACACGATCTGAGTTGGTGGGTTACACGTGTCGCGCATCTGTGGTGAGTGGAATACTATATAACCACCTTTCCCCTTTTTACTGTGACTATCACAGTAAAACGTTCTTATCTCCATTTGCAAAGCTTCAATATTTNCACTTTAAGTACCTCGGTAAATGGAGAGGCTATCCACGTGTCCTGTACCGTTTCATTTCCCAGCCACACGATCTGAGTTGGTGGGTTACACGTGTCGCGCATCTGTGGTGAGTGGAATACTATATAACCACCTTTCCCCTTTTTACTGTGACTATCACAGTAAAACGTTCTTATCTCCATTTGCAAAGCTTCAATATTTCTTCTCAAACAACCTTCTATACCTTAGGTAATCAGCGCGTGCGCTTAATTTTAGCAAAAATGGTTCTCCAATTACACGATTTCACCGCCGATATGTCCGAGGAGGAACTGACGCAGTTCACCTCGGACTATTTCATCCCATTGGCCCTGCACCCAGAGGTGCCAGGTCCAAATGACACCATCGCGGACTTCCCCTTTGGGAAGGTTGGGGTTTATACGCGCTTTTTTGAGTGGGCGAATCTGCGCGTACCCCTGTCCGTATTCCTGAGCGATATTTTCAATTACTACCAACTCCCTATCTCCCAGTTGCACTGTATTGGCACTGCCAAGATCTCCAACTTCGAGTTTAATTGTCGCTTGTTAGCGATTAACCCCACCGTCCATTTATTCCGCGCGTTTTATCATACGATGTGGTTAAATGGATGGGTTACCTACTCCAAGCGCGTAGGCCCACTACAGTGTTAATACGGAGAAGGTGGATTCTTTGCGCCACTGGAGGGAGAAGTTCTTTTGGATCGATGCCGCCGTCTTTCCTTTTGACTTCGAGTTCTATACCCGGGCTACTTTACCGAGGGATGAG
>LBNU01008528.1:9969-24851 GCA_014162995.1 Artemisia annua | reverse complement strand
ACGAGGTAATCTTTTTCCTAAAAGGTTTACTTGTATTTCTCTACGTCTAGTTGTCACTCACGATAACTTTGACTCCACTTTGTTGATATTTTTGAATACTTGTTGTTTTACACACCAAAACACAACGAATCACTTCACGTTAATGTTTTCTTTCGTTCTTGATTCTATTTCTCTTAAACACGTTCTCCGTTTCTAAGTTGTTATTAAATCTTTAAACATTTTCGTAGTGATAAATAAACCAAATATCATCTTTCAAACCTATTCACTTCACATAACTCACGACTTACTTGACTGGATCAGTTCAACCCTCGTTGGGACTACGACCCGTGGTTTACAAGCTTGCTTGCTAGATTACGACGATCAATTTTTGGCGCCGCTGCCGGGGAGCGGTTGATAAGATTAAGTCGTTTGATCGTTCGAGACTTGTGATTTGAAGAACCTTCTTTTAGAAGTTAACATTTTCTCAAAAACATAAAAAAAAAAAAAAAAAAAATATTATAAAACCTATAAAAGCCAAAAAGATTTTCCTTTTTCTTTTATAAACTTATAAAAACCAAAAAGATTTTCTCTTTTCTTTTATAAATCATAAAAACCAAAAAGATTTTCATTTCGACTTTCTTTTTCACTTTGTTTTGTTTTGATTTGTATGATCACTCGTTCTAAGTCCAACTTGAACGAGCAATCTTCTTCTTCTACAGTGCCAACTAACCGCAGTCGTCGTAGACGAAAACAAAGGATCGTACCCGAGTTACATCCTAACGTTGAAGAGATGAACAATAACGTCCAACAAAATGAGGAACCTCCGGTGGGACCTCAACCTCCTGCAGATCTTCGAACGATGGAAGAGTTGTGTACACCTACCATGTATGGACGAGGTAGCCCGATTGCACCTTTGGGAATCGACACCGCAGATTTTGGACTCAAACACCATATGATCCAACAAGTCCAAAACTTCTGCCAATTTCACGGTTTACCCGATGAGGACGCTAACAAACATCTTGATAAATTCATAACCGTCACTCAAAGTATGAAACAAAATGGTGTAACCGATGATTCTCTTCGCCTCTACCTTTTCCCATATTCATTAACTCTCCATGCTACCAATTGGTTTGACCGACTCCCAAAGAATTCAATTCACACTTTCGATGAAATGGTTTCAAGATTCTTAGCCAAATACTTTCCACCGTCGATGGTGACAAAGCTAAGGAATGACATATGCAATTTCCGTCAACGTCCCGATGAAACCTTGTTCGAAGCTTGGGAACGATATAAGCTTGCTATTGATCGATGTCCGAATCACAACATGTTACTTGTCACAATCATTGATACGTTTTATAATGGGCTGACTTTACGACATCGTGACACGATTAATGCAGCTGCTGGAGGAACGTTCATGAAAAGACGGCCGGAAGAATGTTGGGATCTCATAGAAAATATGACTGCTCACCACAACTATTGGGATTCAACTGCTGAAAGAGAGTCGATAAGATCCACCACGTCTTCTAATCCTGAAATCGCCGCTCTTAACAAAAAATTTGATACGGTTGTCAATCTTTTGCAAACTAATCCAAATTTTAACAACAATCGTCAAATCAATGCTATTAATCAGAGTTGTGAAACGTGTGGAGGTCCACACTCATATTACGATTGTCCAGCAACTGGTACCTACACTCAAGAGAATGTGTATGCTGCAAATGCGGGTGGTAACGGATACCAACCCCAAGGAGACCGAAATCTTCTCAGCTACCGTTCGACCAACTTCATTGGACCACCACCCGGTTTTAATAACAACCCTCAAAACCAGAATGTGCCCAACCGTGGTAATCAAATGAACCAGAATCAAAACCGTTACCCTCAAAACAACCAAGGTTACCAAAACCAAGGTTACAACCAAAACCGTACAACAACCTACAACCAACCCCCTAATGATCATATCCCTCCACCTCAACAACCTTGTCATCAACCACCACAACAAGTTCAACCCCCTCCAGAGCTTTTGAACTATATCAAAACAAACGATGTGAACTTGCGAGCTATGCAAAACCAAATTAACAACATGAGGGGGGAACTTAAGAAAGAACTTGAAACGACCTTGTCTCAACAGACTAATGAGCTTAAGCAAATGATGAGCGCTTTCATGCAAATGAATCAACCGTCAACGTCGAGTTCTCTTCCAAGTAATACGATTCATAACCCACGTGGTGATTTGAAAGCAATTACGACTAGAAGTGGTGTGTCATACGATGGACCCACGGTTCCGACTACCTCGTCTTCTTTACCTCCTAAGGTGGTCGACCGTGAGACCGAGGCGACAAAGGATAAGGAACTTCCTACTAATAACGGAAGGACCGAAAACATCCAACCTCCGGTTGTCCAAAGTGAACCAAAGTTTAAAAGATCATTGCCTTATCCGGTTAACCCAAAGTTTCGTGAAAAGAATCACCAACAAATGAAAAAATTTCTTCAAATTTTTCAAGATCTTCATTTCGACTTGAGTTTTGCGGATGCTTTGCTTTATATGCCTAAATTTGCTACAACTTTCAAAAGCTTAATGAGTAACAAAGAAAAATTGTTGGAGCTTGCTAACGCGCCTTTGAATGAGAATTGCTCGGCGGTTGTCTTAAAGAAGCTTCCCGAAAAACTTGAAGACCCCGGCAAATTTCTAATTCCTTGTGATTTCCCGGGAATGATTGAATGCTTAGCCTTGGCCGATCTTGGCGCAAGCATCAATCTTATGCCTTTGTCCGTTTGGAAAAGACTATCTCTTCCCGAACTAACTCCTACTCGAATGACTCTCGAGCTCGCGAACCGTTCAATCGCTCATGCAAAAGGTATCGCTGAAGATGTCATCGTGAAGGTTGGAAAGTTCTATTTCCCGGTTGATTTTGTTGTTAGTGATTTTGATGCCGATCCTCGAGTTCCTCTCATTCTTGGGAGAGGATTCTTGAAGACGAGCCATGCTTTAGTTGATGTTTTTGCTGAAGAAGTCACTCTCCGAGTTGAGGATGAGGCCATTACGTTTAATATCAAACAAACTTCTACAAACGCCGCCTATCCATTTTCGGTTAAACGTGTTGATGTTAAATATGTTAGTGATGATGTTTCTGCCGAGTCTTCCAATCCTTCCCTTCCGAGTGAGGGAAGTGATTTTTCTATGGAAGAGCTCGAGGTGTTCTCTCGTAATGATCCCATTTTACCACAAATTGATGAAACCGTCTTTGATATGGAGGGAGATATTCGCTTAATTGAAAAATTGTTAAATGAACCACCGCCGTCTCTCCCTCCGGAAAAAGTTAACTTGGAAGCTAAGCCGACTTAAGTCCAAAGATCAAAGTAGTGGCAGTACCACTTCTAGAGTCGATGATCTTCTTGAGGAGTTCGCCGATGAACTCGCTCTCCTTGATCCCATTCCACGAGAGGATGAGGACGTTGTCTTTGATTTTGAATCCGATTTACAAAGATTGGAATTTTTACTAAATAATGATGATAATGATCTTGATGATGAACTTTTTTATTTTAAGGCAGATCAAACTGAATGGAGAGATATTTTATATGGAGAATCTTTTAAAAAAGAATCTGAAAAGGAATTTAAGAAGGAAACCGTAATTGGAAAATCTGCTTTTGAGCTTACCAATTACCAAAGTGATGATGATCTGTTCGATTTTTCTGCTGATCAAACCGAATGGCGAGAAATTTTATATGGAAATCCTTTTGAGGAAAAATCTTTTGATGAAAAGTTTGATGATGAAAAAGAATTTGAAAAAGATTTTAAAATGGAAACGGTTAATGAGGAATCTACTTTTGAGCTAACTGATTTATCTTCTTTTGAGGATGATTTGTTTTCTTCCGATGAGTCCACCATCGAGTACCTTTCTGATTTTTCTTGTGAAGACAAAGTTTTCAATCCAGGTATACTCGATGATGGTAAAATTCATCCTTTGATGAATTCAACTCTAAACAAAAATTTTGAGCAGCTTTTAATGCTGAAGGAAAATGATTGCTTTTCGCTCACTTCTGATCAAAAATCCTTATCCTTCATGAAAACAAAATCTTTGCTATCGTTTGACACGGGAAATGAAGACACTATTCTTGATCCGGGAGGAGGAAAATTTTATCANCTTATGAAGACGTGGATGACCTATACCGTCCCTATGACGTGGAAGACACCGACCCCTTCACTCCTCGGATCAGAAATTTTGAGTTCCTAAAGCGAACTCGGATGCCCGCCCACGTAAAAACATACGACGGGACAGGAGACCCCGAGGACCACCTCAAAAAATTTTGTACCGCGGCTAAGGTCGAGCGCTGGGCCATGCCTGCCTGGTGCCACATGTTCAACTCCACGCTCATGGGGCATGCCCGAATGTGGTTCGATGAGCTCCCCGCAGAAAGCATAGACAGTTTCGAAGACTTGAGGAGAAGTTTCTTATCATATTTCCTGCAACAAAAGAAATATGCCAAGGACCCGGTGGAAATTCACCACATCAAACAGAGAGAGGGGGAATCCACCGGGGCATTTGTGGAACGCTTTAAGGCAGAAAGCATGCATGTGAGGGGTGCCCCAGAGTGCATGAAAATATCGGGCTTCATGCAAGGGATCACCAACCCCAGATTGATCAAAAGACTAAATGACAACATACCCAAAAGTGTGGACGAAATGTGAAGGTGACAACCGCTTATCTCCGGGGGGAGACGGCTGCAGCGAATCAATCCAAGAAGAAGCATCACCGCCCTCAGTGGAAGGGTCAAGAAGCCGGGACCAAGGAGGGCAATATCCACATTGCCGAAAGAGGGTCGGAGTTTAAAGGCCGCTCACGGCAAGACAGGAAGCGGGGGGACCGATTCACCTTGCTAACCAAAACGCCCAAAGAAATCCTGGCAATGGATACGGTCAAGTTCACAGCACCACCCCCCATGTCCAGCCCAATAGAATCCCGGAACAAAGACAAACACTGTGACCTTCACAAAGAAAAGGGACACCTCACTGATGAATGCTACCAGTTAAAGAAGCAGATCGAGGAAGCTGTTAGATCAGGACAACTAGCACACCTAGTGAAAGAAATCAAGAACGATACTCAAAAGGGGGGAACCGCGAGAGGTGGTAAGAAGGATGCCGCGCCAAAAGACAAGGCCACAACCATATTTATGGTTCATGCTTGGCAGCGGACAGTGAAACGAAAGACGACCCCAGAGGAGGGCCCCAACTTGGAAATATCCTTTCCCCCAATAGAGAGCAGTGACTGGGACGACCATCCCCTGGTAATAAAAGCAGATATTGGGGGCCACCTCGTCCACAGGATGTATGTCGATAACGGCAGTGCTTCAGAGGTTCTGTATGAGCATTATTTCAACCGGCTAAATCCTGAAATCCGGAAAAGAATGATTCCGGCCACATCTCCTCTCCTGGGCTTCAGTGGAGAATTGTCATGGCCTTTAGGACAAATACTTTTGGAGGTAAAATTGGGAGACGGGAAAAACTCAGCCAGCGCCTGGATGAACTTCATAGTGGTCTGATCCCCATCCCAGTACAATGGAATCATCGGCCGACCGGGCATACGGTTGCTAAAAATCATCCCCTCCACGGCCCATGGGATGCTGAAGTTCCCAACGGAAGGGGGAATAGTCACCCTGTATAGTGATAAAGTGATCCCGATAGAATGTCGAATGATCGTTGAACCTCCGTCGCAACAAACGACCGATGAATGCCCAGCTAAATAAGGAGTTAAGGTAGCTATACACCCCGGCTTTCCGGACCAAACAGTCACAATAGGGGGCGGTTTGAGTGACCAGGGAAAGAAGAACCTCTGCGAATTGCTAAGAAACAGCCTCGATGTCTTCGTGTGGCAACCCTCCGACATGACGGGGGTACCCCGCAGCATCGCTGACCACAGGCTGAACATACGAGAAGGTTATACCCCGGTAAGACAGAAAAATAGGGGCCAAGCCCCGGAAAGAAACCAGGCCATCAACGAGGATGTAGCAAAACTAGTGGAAGCAGGCATCATGCGGGAAGTACACTACCATGATTGGTTATCTAACCCGGTTCTTGTCAAAAAGAGCGACGGGAGTTGGCGGATGTGTGTTGATTTCAAGGACCTAAACAAGGCATGTCCCAAAGACTGTTACCCATTGCCGGAAATCGACCTGAAAGTCAAATCCCTCTGCGGATATACCCACAAGTGCTTCTTGGACGTGTATAAGGGATATCACCAGATTCAAATGGCGGTGGAGGACTGGTATGTGCTATTTTACACATACTTTTGACCTTAGTTTAAGTGATAAAAAGACCAAAAACTAACGTGAAACGCCAAAGATATCGTGTTTTTGAGTTTGTGACTGTGCAGGAAAGGATATTGCAAAAACAACATCAAAAGCAACCAAAAAGCCCTAAACGAGCACGAGATTTGGGAAAGAGTTTGAAAGAGAAGCCGAAGATGAAATTTGCTTAAGAAAAGCCCGTGACGACGTTTTTATTTCTTAAAAGCTCATGAATATGAAAGAGACACGTAATCGAAGATCAAAGATGATTATCACGAATAAGCTTCCTAAATTCGAGCAAGTGATCACTTTTACATCATTGAAGACTTTTAGAAGAACTCGTCAACTTATTACCTCAAGTTACAAGGACTTAAGTTTAATTTTTAAAACGTTTAGTAGTGTGTAATAGAAGTTTATGTGTTACTTTCATGAACTATAAAAGTAGAGGGGCTTAAGCGTACAAGTTGTAAAAAGGATTCCTCCTTGGATCCTTTAAATAGCACCCCATGGCTTCTTGTCCAAGTTAGTAGATTTTAGCCCTTATTTTAGTTTTTAATTAGTGTGTGTAAGTTTTTATTAATGCATATTTAGTTTTCATGTCTTAATCTTTCAAGCTTATTTCTCTTCATCTTTAATCTTCTTGTTTAATCTTTACAAGCTTTGTTTTTAATCTTTCATTTAAGCTTTTATAAGTTTTTGTCACCTTTGCATGTTCTAGTCGAATGAAAAATATGGTTTAGGGCTTATAGTTTGGTTCGTAGCTTATTTAAGCTTATATAAGTTCTTAAACTAGTTTTCAACAAAGTTTTTTTATAAGTTTTCTTTAGTTTTTAGTAGGTTTCATTGTTTTGTTCACGAAAAAAAAAATAAAAAAAATAATAATAATAAGTTCAGTACGTTTTTTTTAAGGGTTTTGCGAGTTTAGTCTAGGGTTTAGCGAGTAAGTAATTTCCATTTACAAATTTGCGAGTATGCTTTTCACTTAGCGAGTATGGGAGTTCTTGGTCAATAGCGAGTATCAAAATTTCATATTCTGCGAGTATCAAAGCAAGTTTTGCGAGTATGGATTTATTGTTGTGTTAGCGAGTATGGGTTTTGACAAATAGCGAGTATGCTATCTTTTAGTTAGCGAGTTTCACTTGGCTAACAAAGCTTGCGAGTATAGGAATCACTTTGCGAGTATGTCCATGTGTCTATTGCGAGTATGGTTCAACTCATCTAGCGAGTATTGTTATTTGTGTTAGCGAGTATGGAGTCATAAATTGCGAGTATCAAATTAACTTGCAAGTATGGGTTTTACTTATTTTAGCGAGTATGGTTTACATGTTTAGCTAGTTTCAATTTTAGTTTTAGCAAGTTTAAACTCTTTTTCTTTCAAGTATCATTTATTTTTCCTTTAAGTTGCAAGTATCATAATCTAGTTTAACAAGTCCAAGCTTACTTTGAGTCGAGTTCTATCTTTCTTATAAGTCGAGTAGACTTTCATTTGCCTCATCGTTATTTCGAGTGAGGCTTTTATTTATTTCTTACCTAGACGTTACTCCGTCGAATTTTCTAAAAATCTTTTAACTTAGTTTACTTTTCTTTCGTTAATTAAAACTAAAAACCAAAAACATTTTATTTACTTATTTCATTTTCATTTCTTTAGTTTACATTTTATTCTCTATATTTTATTTCTCTTAATCATTTTAGTTAATCAATTAATACAAAAGCCAAAAATAATTTCCAGCTTCTTTTATTTGTAATTTCTTCACGTTAATGTTTTCTTTCGTTCTTGATTCTATTTCTCTTAAACACGTTCTCCGTTTCTAAGTTGTTATTAAATCTTTAAACATTTTCGTAGTGATAAATAAACCAAATATCATCTTTCAAACCTATTCACTTCACATAACTCACGACTTACTTGACTGGATCAGTTCAACCCTCGTTGGGACTACGACCCGTGGTTTACAAGCTTGCTTGCTAGATTACGATGATCAAGGACGAAGAGAAGTCCGCGTTCCATACCAACCAAGGCATCTTCTGCTACACAAAAATGCCCTTTGGCTTAAAAAATGCCGGCGCCACATACCAGCGGCTGGTGGACAAGGCGTTTGAAAAACAAATCGGGAGAAACTTGGAAGTCTACGTGGACGACCTCGTCATCAAAAGCCATTCAGAAACAAACATACTAAGGGACATGGAGGAAACCTTCCAGGCGCTCAGAAGGATTAACATGAAATTGAACCCTAAGAAGTGCACATTCGGGGCGGAAGAAGGGATGTTTTTAGGACATGTAATCAGCAGACGGGGAATACAAGCCTTCTCTCTAGAAATCCGAGGCCGTAACAAAACTCACATCCCCGAGAACCTTGAAGGAAGTCCATAGACTAAATGGCAAGTTAGCCAGCCTAAACAGGTTCCTGTCTAAGTCTGCGGAGAAGTCACTTCCATTCTGTAAGACCTTAAAGAAATGTATCAAGAAAAGCGACTTCCATTGGACCCCGGAAGTGGAGAAAGCGTTCAAGGAAATGAAGAACCATATTGCAAACCTCCCAACTTTAACAGCTCCCCGCCCCAAGGAAGAACTGATCATGTACCTATCCGCGGCTACGGAAGCCATCAGCTCGGTACTTCAATAGGTGAGATAGTGACCCTAAGGTTGAGATCGTAGAATCCGAGGCGAGTGAGAAAAAGGAGGTAGATGACGTAGAAAGTGAAGTTGAATACTTCAATAGGTGGCCCACTAGCGAAGAGAAGGAATACCATAAGGACTTGTTTGATAGCCCCGAGACACCACACTTCCTAGGTAATCCAATTATCAAAGCAGGTGACCCATCTAACCTCAACATACCATGCAACATAGGGCATCTTCATGCATGGAAAGCGTACATAGACCCTAAATCCCCCATAAACATCATGAGTAGAGCCTACTACAACTTGATAAAAAGAGACCCACTAGGATTTAGGATGTTGCCGAATACCCGATATATAAGTAATTTTGTGGGTAGGGTCAAGGGACTTCATGTATTCGTAGGCAACTTCACCTATATCACCGATTTTGTGATAGTTGAGGATATTCGACCGGTAATTGATGATTGCCTAACTCAAGTAGTGTTTGGGAAACCATTTGTTGAGGCCTCTAAGATGAGTTATGACCCATCCCTAGGGATAGTTAAATTCAAGGAAGGGACCGAGGAAATAGCTTACCAAATGCCATATAAGATAGAGCAATTCCGGCTTTTATCAAACCTGGAGAAAGAACATAAGCAAGCGGTCTACTATAGGAATGAAGAGGATAAGCGTAGAGGAGTAGACTACGTCATGAGAAAAATAATGGGATTCTACAAGGAGTGTCTAGAGTTAGGTCCGGAGTACACAACCGGACAAGAGGTCACGTAACGAGGCAAGGCCTCGAGTCTAGCTACAAGACTCTTTAATAAAGAAAAGCGCTTCGTGGGAGGCACCCCATGCCTATCTTTGTTTTGTTTGTTTTTATGTTTTATTTGTTTCCGTATGCATGTTTATTGTTATTGTTTGAGATTCATGATTTAACTTGATTGTAAAAATGCTTTATTTTGTTTTTAACTTCGTCTTAATCACATATAAAGGTATTTTGCAAAAGTTAAGTGTAAGGGAAATCTAAATAAGTTTAAAAGAACATATCGAAACATGAATCACAACAATAAATAATAAGCATACATACTCGTAATTGTTAGAGTCAAATGCTTGTATCGAGTCATAATGATTTTCTGCAGAATTTCCAGGAATTAAGACATAGGTTTTCCAAGAAATTTTCCGGAAACACAACTAAAACTTTCTGTCAGACCACTCTGACGGCGTCAGGGGTTAATACCTGACGACGTCAGGTGTAAAATTCTGGAATTTATTTGTTGATTAAGTTTTCTAACGGAACTTGTATGTTTGTTAAAATCTCATCTTATAAATTCCAGGAAACCTGTAGAAAATTCATTCCACAAGCATTATATCTTACTTGCTTTCTAGGTTAACGTCTATATATATATGAATAATGCCGCCGATTTTACGCGAGGTTTCTTGTAGTATTTCCATTTTAACAGGTTATTTAAGACAAGAAGATGATGCATATACTGGAAGGGAAGCTTTGATAGTTCATTTTCTTGGAGGAGGATCTAACCATGTTACTTCACTTGCATAAAGAACGAATCAGGGGAGTATCCGATTTCATTCTTTTAACCTTTTTATCTTTTCAATTCCTTATTTTCGAACATTGGGGACAATGTTCAACTTAAGTGTAAGGGGGGTAAATAAGGGTAGATTAATGATACCTCATAGGATACCATTATGCTTGATTTTTGCTTGTTTGATAGTAATTGTGTAATAAAACTGAGAGAAACACTCGTTAGGGTAATTTTAGCGCAAATTTAAAATTTTTTACATTATTTAGGAGTGAAACTTTAGTCCTAATAAGCGTCTCATGGATAGGAGAATTTATGACTAGCACAAAAACCGTACCACTAAAAATTTTCCACCCAAATATGTGAGGTTCACCCCTAGAATTGGTAGGAAGAGAAGCATTCAACTTTAATGCTTATGTGTGTACCGGTAGTACTTAGATTCTAGAACTTGCGTCAGTGACCATTCCGAGTCCACAAGTGAGACTACATTCGTGTAGATTAGGATTAACTACATGATAAGAGGCATTAGGATAACCCATGTTTTACACCTGTATTATAATTACATTGACTACATTGGTCAAGTAATTCTCCCACACCTTTGCGATGTACCCATTTTTGGTACACGATACCCCTAGTACACCCTCCAGAGCCTATCCTTTCGTTTCTAACTTTAAGCATCATACTTAAAGGAAGAATTTGTTTACAATCCACCCCCAAATGTGCAACCAAATCGCCTTAGCCTACCTTGTATGCACTCATTTTTAGTGCATTATTGTTATTTGTTAAACCCTTGTCAATTATCTAATTGGTTACATTGTTGCTAAGTCGAGTCATATCTTGTACATATTGTTTTGGGATGATTGGGACTCATGGGTAAAGTACTAATGTTATGGAGTAATGGGGAAGAACATCATTTATTACCCCCATATGTGCAAAACGTTTTTAAAAGTACTCCAAGTGTTTTGATTATTTCAATACGAGTCGTAGAATAGTAAATGTAAAGTATGTAAAAGTTCAAGTGTAAGGGGAAAGTTTAATCCCCATTGATGTATTATTTTGGATGGTAGGGTAAAAAGGTATGCAAAAAAAAAAAAAAAAAAAAAAAAAAAAAAAAAAAAAAACATACGGACTACCATCCGCACCTATCTTTTATTTCTAAGTTATGTTTTGTTTTTATTTCATTTTGTTTTCGATAGTTTAAGATTGAGTCTAGTCTTGGCTTGGCAACGCCACTTGTATATGTAACTAACCAAGATGATTGACTAGCCACCAGTAAACTATCCCTTATCCAACCAAACCGTGTTTTTCCATATCCCTAAACCTCCCGTTATAACCCTTTTGTAAAGCCCTCTTTGATAGTTATCCTAGGTGCTTACGCCTAAGTGGAGAAGGTTTCGATCCTCTCTCAAGCCTATGGTAATCTATTTACTATGTCAGGTAGTGAGTGATATTATCCATTTCCTTTACATTATATTTACATATTATCAACCGAGAGATGTGAGTATCCAAACACTACATGAGAGGTGCTAGTATATTTTCTCCGTGCTTATTTTGAGTAAAGTGGAACGACTAATTCTTGTAATTACTTTTATGTTCGCATTAAATGACCTCTAACTTGTATTTTAATTGGAATAAAAGCGCATTTGCTTGAGGACAAGCAAATCTCAAGTGTAAGGGTATTTGATGAGACGAAAAATGTTACGTTTTTAGGGGTCAGTTTGAGTCCTAATTCGTATATTATTTGATCGGATTTCACCCAAAGTCGTTTCTTTTCTCATTTTAGGTACTTTTGAGGAGAAAATCACAAAAGAAGCATTTTCGGGCGTTTTCGGAGTGAAAAAGTGCGGAAAACAACAAAATCTCAAAAGACCCTAAAGTGCACAGAAGGTGACGGCGTCACAAGCTTCAACGTGACGACGTCAGGAACAAATGAAGTGAAGAAATTGGAAGTTACTCATGACGGGCCAGAGAGTTTTTGGCCTAGTTTGGTGACGGCGTCAGGGAAGGCCGTCAGATCTGGAACAAGGCGGCGTGACGACGTCAAGAAGGCCATCACAAAACCCTAATCGTCGGCGTGACGGCGTCACACCTTGGGCTGACGCCGTCAGCCCGTATTTTCTATATATATAGGACGAATTTTATTGTTTTAAAAGAGGAACTTGGTGGAGAACTTAAGGGTTAAACCCTAGCTCGTGTATTACAGACCTTAGAGGGTACTTTTACCCCTCTAACTTGCATGTTTAATCTAAGATAAGTCTTCATTCAATCCATACAATATGTCTATGTGTTGTATGATCTATGTTTGTGCTTTTCTTTCCTTCAACATGCTAGGCTAAATTAACTTGTGTTTGCTTAGATCTAATGAAACCTAACTATTAATTATCATGTGATGTGTATGTTGTGATTGTGATTTGGGTGAATGTTTCATCTACGTTAGACTTAAGAAAACTGGCTAACTTCCTATATGGTAACAAGCTTGAACGTCTTAGGAAACGTGAATCGTATGTGCGTTAATCGATTTTAAGGTAGTATTTAATGCGTAGGTTGCTATCGGTGAGCTTATGATAGGATACTTGACGTATCGTCATAGAGTGAGGTAGGAGCTTATAGAGTTAGGGAATTAAACGCACTCCCTACGACTTGTTAGGATACACCCGTCATCCACGCAAACTCAACATACTAATTACATGGTAAAAGATAGTTAGGGAGTAATGAAATCTAAGTAAACACTACTTTCCCCACCATTGTTTTCTCAACTTTAATTTAATTGCATAAGTAGATAACTTGGGTTAGTTGACTAGCAACTAATTCCGCCCACTCCTTCAAAACCGAGATTTTACTGCTTTCATAAAAACATAAAAATACAAAAATAATCATCCTCCACCCTTAGACCTTAATTAGAGTAGTCTTTAACCTAACAAACACTATTCCCTGTGAGAGAACGATCAATCCTCCGGTACTTGCCACTACACTATACTACATCGGTCAGGTACGCTGCCTGGTGGGGATTGTAAGCCTCTTGAGATCCTTTGAGAGGTAAAACAAAGTGCGTAAGCAATCCCTACGCGCATCACGTAGCCACGATCACAGGCAACCAAGTAAAAAGATTCATGTGGGACAATATTGTGTGCAGATTTGGACTACCGGGGGAGATCGTGTCAGACAATGGGAAGCAGTTCAGTGATAATCCCTTTAAGGACTGGTGTGAAAAGCTCAATATAAAACAACGATTCGCGTCAGTGAAACACCCCCAGGCAAATGGGTTGGTCGAAAGGGCGAACAGAAGCTTAGGGGAAGGAATCAAGGCCAGGATAGACCAAGGAAGCAGGGATTGGTTGGAAGAAGTGCCACACGTGCTATGGGCTCATAGAACAATGATCAAATCAAGCAACGGCGATACCCCGTTCTCCTTGACCCATGGGACGGAGGCAGTGATCCCGGTGGAAATCGGTATGCCGTCCTTAAGATGTGCCTTATTCGATCTAGTGGAGAACGACGAACAGTTGCTCCTAAACCTAGACATGGTGGAGGAAAGGCGTGAAGTGGCGGAAATTGAAGAAGCGAAGAGCAAAGCCAAGATGGGAAGGTACTATAATGCAAAAGTCCGCGGCACTACATTCAAGCCCGGAGACTTCGTGTACCGGAACAACGATGCTAGCCATGTGGAAGACACGGGCAAGCTGGGACCCAAGTGGGAGGGCCCGTACGAAGTAGTGGAAGCACTTGGTAGGTGAGCCTACAGACTCAGAAGCACCAATGGGACTATACTCCCCCGGACTTGGAACATCCGAAACCTGAAAAGATGCTATTTGTAACTTTCATATGTGTAAGCGTCCCCAATTGTAGCTGACTGCGGTCGTAACCAAGCAGCCGGGGCAAGTTTTCATTCCATGACTTAGTTTTTTTTATGTACTAGTTTCCTCTTATTAATGAAAGTAGAGTCCGATCAACTCCACAAGTTTTCCCAAAAACTTGACTTTTACTTTTCTTTTTTAAGCATCCATTATAACTGTCATATAGCATGCATGCTGATGACGTGGGATTGTGACCATGCAACGGGTTTTACCTCTCAAGGGATCTTGAGAAGCTTGCAATCCCACCAGGCAGTGTACCTGGTCGGTGTAGTATAGTGTAGTGGTAAGCACGGGGGATTGATCGTTCTCTCACAGGGAATAGTGTTCGTTAGGTTAGAAAAACTACTCTAAAAGGTCTAAGGGTGAAGGAAGATTATTTTTGTGTTTTTATATTTTTATGAAAGCAAGTAAAATCTCGGGTTTTGAAAGAGTGGGCGGAATTAGTTGCTAGTCAACTAACCCAAAACTACAATTGCAATTAAAAATAAAATAACTAAACTATTGTGGTTGTGAAAACTTATATGGAGACAAATGTGTTTACTTAGACTTCCTTACTCCCTAACTATCTTTTACCGGTTAATTGGTGTGTGTATTAATTACGTGGATGACGGGTGTATTCCTTAACAATTCATGG
>LBNU01008527.1:59407-82826 GCA_014162995.1 Artemisia annua | reverse complement strand
GTCATAAACTACAAGTAACATCTTTCATATTAGAACAAGCTAAAAATGGACATTTGATACAACAAGTATTAAAGTTTTTAAACGGTAACGTATGCACCCCCCCCCTCTACGTTTTCACAATTGGTATCAAAGCCTCGTAGCTCTTATTTTCAAAACAAATGGTTTTTAAAATAGAGTACGATTCATGTATCAAATTACCATTGAAGCGGAATATAATATGAAAAATGTTTCGCAAAGTATACTTAGAAATTTTGTGGTTAAATGTTACTTTGTATACAAGCTTGAAGGTGTCATTGAAAAATAAAAGAAAACCTTTCTTAAAATTTGTAAGAGTCAAATTATGTGGTTAGAGCTAATGAACGTAAAATACGGTTTTAAAAAGGAGTGTTTGGGTTAACTAAAAATTTAGTTGAATAATCACCTCCGTAAATGATTAGATGAGTCACATAAGAGGAAATGATGTTAAAATAGTTGTATTAAATGTTTACTTACTAATCTAGTAAGTCCTACACATTTTCGCTATGCGAAATACATGTTTTTAGCATTATGTAAAATTTTGTTACAGCAGACCCGCGGAACTCGCGGAACCCTCAGAAGGATTCCTTGCCCTTTGGACGAAGGTTCCTTGGCTGCACAATCAAAATTTTTTGTAAATTTCACAAGCTCATAACTAATTAACCGTAAGTCCGTAGGAGTCGCGCCACCTATCAATTTGAAGGGAATTGTGTCTACTTTCTTTTAAAAATGATGTTATGGCCTAAATCTAATCTGAAGTCAAAAGGTTAAACCAAATACTTCAATGTGTTCAAAATAAGCAAGTTTTGTTTTGACGTAGAAACTCAAACTTTTAAGTTAGGCAACATAAGTTAGTATCCTTTGAACATTGACTTTATTTTCTTTGAAACTAAAGAATTTTGTGATATTCATATATACAAAGGAAACTAATCAAGCTTGGCATATATCGTCATATTTAAACGCAAAGTGACGAAAAGTATATTTCTTTCTATGTTATGCTAAATGACTACTTGTTTTAGTTGTATGCATATATGGTATTTGCTTATTGAAAGTTGTGATTGCGTTTGTTTATTTGTGATTCATGAGTGTCTATCTTGTCATAATATTCATTTGCTTGTTTGTCAAATTCATGTTTATACACAATAGGATATTTGCTAGATTGTATGTTTAGATTGTATGTACTAAGTTGAATATTTGTGTTTTTATTGCTTATTGATTTAGATATTCTTCCTTGCATATGTTATGTGATTATTTGGCATAATTCACTTAGGAAGGAGAATTAAGTAATACTAATTAAATATCTTGGAATATGGTCAAGCGTCTAAATGAGTCACTACATTTTTAAACATGTAGTATTTTTGTAAGATGATGTTTGGTATATATGTTTCTACAATGATATTTAATGAATGTTTCGTGCTATAAGATAGAAGCACATCTTTGATTGATCATGTAAACTAATCATACCATGTTTGGACGATAACACTTTGGTATTATCAATTTTCAATGCTTAGCTTAAATTTCCATTTATGGTAAGCTCATGATCTTCGGCTTGATCTATATGCTAACATGTGTTAGAATATGTGTTTTTGGTTTTAATCCATCATATCTAATAAGGTGCATATGTTCCAAGTATTATTAGGATACTTGAACGGGTTTCGGGAGTAGATAAATGTCCATTGTTAAGGATTGTTTGGCATAATGATGAGTGCGCAAACACTCATCATTTTTGGTCAAATCTGAAACGCAAAACATTTGAAAACACGCAAAAACGCATCAAAATGTAGAAAATACCCAAGGATCTTGTTTTATGTGTCTCAAATGCAAAATGTTTAAAAACAAATGAAAAACGAACAAAGTTTGCATAATCGGCAGTTTCAGTCCCCCAACTTTCAAAATTTGGCAAAACTAGTCCCTGGAATTCAAAATTATGGAGTTTTATCATTCAAGGTCCCTGAAATATTTTAAAATGTCAAAAATGGTCCTTGAATGATTCTTTGGGCAAATTACAGTTTTGGTCCCTGAACTTTTGGGAAATTTACAAAAATGGTCCTTGGGATTTTAAAAATGCAAAAATGGAATTTATGGTCCTTGTGTTATTGATGATTGGCAACATTGGTCCTTGTGAGCAAATTGGAGTGTGTACATCTTCAGCCCGTCTACTTTGGAGAAATTACATAATTGGTCCTTGTTACTTAATAAATCAAACGGACCCTTTATAATATTAACCCAAAAAAAAAACCAATCCCACCATAACAAACACAAACCAAGACAAAAGCCATTTCCCCCCCTTTTGTGGTTTACCAGAGCCAAGAAAAGAAAAAGCAGGCCAACCCAAAGATTATACTCCCTCCGTTTAAACCCTTTCCCCTGGTCAAACTCCTTGTGACCGCCTTATTTTATATGTAATAAATATTTAATAATAGTTTTTAGTAATAATGAAATATGTATATTAGATAAAAATAGTTTTAAATTTTTAATCCTTCTTCAATTTATTTACATTTTTAGAATTTCATTTTTATTTTCCTAAAGTTATTTTCTTATTTTTAGACTAATTTTGGTTATGTAATGTAAGTATTTACTTTTAATCATTCCTCATTTTTAAATATAGTTTTCTATTTTATTGTTTATTTATTTGCATTTAAGCCGTCAAGGCCATGCAAAGTCCCTAACTATAAGTAAATAGATTGTTGATTCGTTTGTAGTGTTAGTTTATTGTTTAAATATACGTATTGTACATCCTTTTCTATATTCCATCACAATCACACACGTTTATCGGTATGTCAGAATGTCAACCTGCCAACAGGACTAAAAACGATCCAGGATATAGTATTTTATGATTCCTTGGGTAAAATTGCATTCTTCTCGCCGGCCCCGCAGGTCCTTTCCTTTTATTAATGATGCTGACCGTTCCCGAGTGTTGCAGAAATAAAAAAGAGTGTGTTCGGGAGAGAGATCAAATTTGGCCGCCGCTGCCGGGGAGGTGTGGCTGGCGTGCTATAACTTGTGTTTGTTAAAATATCTTATCTTTGTATAGTATAACTATATGTAATTATAATATTTTTTCTTTCATAAGAATACAACTTGCAGCAGTTTGATTAGTCGCCTCAGTTACAACATTTGTTGTGCTGTTTAGAATACAGTGAGCTGAGGCTTCTGTCAGACCAACGAATTTCTCCTTTCGAGGGCAGTTGTTACGGATTTTCCCTTTTCTTTGTAATATAACGAAATCTTAAAAAGATACAAAAACATTCTTTGTAAAAAAAATCAAAAACCAAAAGATTTCTTCGTACTATTGCTGATTCATAATTCTGTGAGTGACCCCACTCCAATTTCTCATCCCCATCCCATTTTCCGACTTTTTCCTTCTCTCATCATGATGAGAGAGGTGATTCAGTGGAGGCTAGTTCTGGCTCTAGATAGTGTTTACTTCCTGAAAGAGGTTAAGGACGAACTATCTATCAGAGGGGGGACATTCTTAAAAAACATTTTTTCTAATAATTAATTACAACTTTCCCCCTCCCTAACAACTTCATAAGCTTCCTCATGAAGCAACTTAATTCGAGTCGAGCAAGCAGCGACTCCGGGAACAAAAACAGAAGCAATTGAACATGGGTTTTCACCGTGTGCACCACCCTAGTGTGGGGGAATTCCCCCATGTTGTATAGGTATGTAAGTTATCTAAAAAACCACATAAGTAAAAAAAAAAAAAAAAAACCAAAATTGCAAAACAAAAACATCATCACATCACTTTTAAAAAATAGTGAAGCTTCTATTTAAGAGCTTTAAGAAAGATATGTTTGTACAATATAATCTACATAATGCGCTAGCTCTACTGCATCCTTATGTTCTAAGTGTGGTTTACACCACCGATACATTTGATTTGACGGACAGATAAATATCAGTTCTAAAGTGTGGGGCGGGAATTCGTTATTCCGAATTAAAAACTTTTCCAATCAAATACCCCCATTTGTAGCAAATTTTGAAAATTTAATTTTTTTTTCCTCCAAACTTAGAATTTAGTTAAAGGAGACGCCAGAAAGTTTTACAAGCTGACCCACGTCCGAAATGGATCTAGGCCATCCGAGAACCTAATGGCGGCGAGCTGACGGCGTCAGCCCTATAAGCTGACGCCGTCCGAACTTATTTTTCTATATATTTTTCCAAATTTTCATTCATTATGGTGGAACTTTGTGGAGAACTTTTTAGGGCAAGAACCTAAAGACACGTGACGGCCTACATCTTCTAACACCTGACGGCGTCAGGTGTAAATTCTTGAAATCTTTCTGGCCTGTCGTTTGATAATTGAATTCCACTCTTTTGTCATCCTTACTGACGGCGTCACCTTGTGACTCCTGACGCCGTCAGGTTGTAATTTCCAGCTTCTTTGAGACTTTGTCGTTTTCTTTACTTTTATGCTCCAAAAACGTCCGAATATGCATGTTTTCCAGAATTCCTCTCAAAAGTACCTAAAATGACAAAAGGAACGATTTAGGGCAATATTTGATCACATTTATACGAATTAGGGCTTAAATGACCCCCTAAAAGCGTAACACTTTTCGTCTCATCACTAGTGCATAACATAAGTTGAGATACCTCCCAACCATTCCTAGCATAAGTTGTGATACCACAACATTCTTGTTCCCTCCGAGACTATACAAGTGTCTCAGGGGTGGAATATCTAATCTAGTAAACTATTTGGTGTGCAACATCCTTGAAGACAAGCAATGAGATGCTCGGTATCACAATGTTCCAACATATTAATGTTCCCTATATCATGATTGATATTTTTGTGTTCGAACAATCTCCCCCAATGGGTAGATCATGGGGTCTTCCGATGTAAGGTAACCGGTCTTTGTATCTTCGAGCTTCAATGAATTGCTTCTAGCGTTTTATAATGCTCGAAGTTCCTGTCTTTCTTTTATAATCTGCAAAACTCTACTTATCAGTGCTTGATATTCAACATCCATCTCTAGCTGCTTGAAGAACATCTGATTCAACAAATCTTCCAATGTCACTTGGATGTTCTCTCTTACAAAACTATGGTCAAAGTCTTCTGGACTGCACGATTCCCAAGAGGCATTAAACACATCAGTTATCAGCTGATTGTTTTATCATCTAAGCTTTTATAGTTCATTCATTTGTAGAAGACATCTTGTAATGATGTTTAATCCTTTTCGTCATATTCCTCGTTACTTTCAGCAGTAGACTTACCAAATGCAAATGATACTTCCTCGGGCTTTTCAACCGTTGGGTTTTCATCTTGCACGACTAACTCCTTATCTTCTGCAACTGACCCATATTTCTCTAACTCCTGATTTGACTTTATTCCCCCTTCTTGTAACATTGCCTAATACACTTCAGTTGCTACACATTCATCTTCTTACACATCTTCAAAAACATCTTTCGAAATCAATTCTTTGGAGTGTTCTTCGACATCTTCAATAGGTTTTGATGAGCATGAGAGTTTTTGTGATTTTTGGTGAGATGATGTAAATTGTTCCATGATTGTAGTACCAGCAGCTATTGAAGATCTCAATCTCGTATGCCATTTCTCCCCCTTAGAATTATCCTGGAAGGGATTATCCTGACGGAGTCTTCGAGATTGGGATTGGCAAGTTTGTTTTCCGTGATTCTTATGGGGTTTTTTAATAGGGTTCTGATACAGATGAAACCTTTAATGAGACAGAAAGGTTCTCTGTATTTCTTCCTTGGAGCAGTTGGAATGAGTTTTGTTATTGTTGCAGATATGATAATTTGAGATGTGATTGTCTGGTAGTCTTCATTGTGGATGTTGATGATGTATGAGTTTTGCAGTTGATGGTGCCTATGATGTAGGTATTGTTGTTGTTGTTGTTGTTGTTGTTGTTGTTGTTGTTGTTGTTGTTGTTGTTGTTGTTGTTCTTGTTGTTGTTGCATTTTGTTGTTACTTCTTGTGTTGGTACTGATGATGATGGTGGTGATGGGGCCTTCTCTTCCTTGGTAATCGGTAACTAACCGGGCTCACATAGAGTACCCGTTAGCGAACTTGTCGATGTAACAACACATGATACATGACCTGTTCGACCGGCTTTCAGAGCTGGCATAATGTTAACTCTGGCTGGATTTCTGGGTGATCTTCGTGAATATTTCTTTAGAAGAATCCACTACGCCCGTTCCGAAATCCACAAAAGTATTTATAGAAGCATCATAAAATGAGTTGGTTTAACTCAGAGGTCCTAATAGAACTACTGTTGTCAAAATTCTTCTACGTCCTAAGCTTCCTTCTAAGTGTTTAAGCTCCGACCCCCTTATCATCTCCATCATTGTCATCCATACGATCACTTCTAAATATATCCAACAATCTATCCTTACCCTTCTTAAAAGGTTCACATTGCACTTGATCCACCCCCTTATCCTGCCATAAGGCATCCATTTTTCCGCATTCGTTATTGTTCTCAAGATTTTCTACTCCTGTAGAAACGATATCATCCATAAGTTCCTCCATCTCCGCAGATTCACTTGGCACTTTCTTTTCAGCACTTTTTTCTTTAGTCATTTCATGACTTCTATTTCTGTGATGTCTCCAACATATGTTTACTGTTTAAACTACCCTTCTTAATACCTATTTTGGCACTAGACAGGTAGGTCTGCTCGGTTTTGAGCTTTCCATAGAAATGCTAGCTACCCGTACAAACTCCTTTTCTACCTTCGTGTTTTTAGCAGCAAGATACAATAACGCTTTTAGAATAGATAATGCACTATGTGTTGTAGCATTAGGTCTTTGCTGAGGTGGGATATCTGTTCATCAAGTCTTCAAAGATGAGCTTGTTGATCCTCACGAAAGGTATACATGGTTCTTCCTTCTTCTTCAACTTCTTTTGCAACGATGTTGTGAATTCAAAGATGTACGCGTCCACATTTTGTTGTAAGAGTTGCAGGTTTGTTATCTTCCACGAGTTGGATGTGGTGCTAGAATTGTTGTAAGGTATATGATAATGTTGGAAACTATGCCAGTGATTGCGGAAAATATGGAATGCTTATTGAGAACTTTAACGATTGTGGGGTTATCACAATGAAAGGATTATTGGAAATTGATGGTTAAGAAACTCCAATCTTGAGAAATTCATTTTCTGGAAGAAGTTCTTCATTTGCTTGAATGTAACTTCGTGGACTTCTTCCTGAATGTTTTGTGGTTGTTCTTGTTCTTGAGCCATTTTTGTGATGTGATTCTGACATGATATGATAGATGTTAAGTACATGGATAAATTTAAATTCATTTATTTCACTCTGTCTGTTTTTGTATGCTCTGGCATTTCTTTTTCGAGCATATTTCTTTTCTTTTTCTTTTCTTATGCTTTCTTGCTTTTATAGCATAAGTGCATGCTCTTTTCTTTTCACATGCGATTTAATTCTCTCTGTTTGTTTTTGTTTTTCCGCACCAAAAGTTTGTTTGTTGTGATACTTTTTCAAAAGACTTGTAGGTTTAGAGATAACGTTGTTTTATATTGCTCATGCATTAAAAATATACGTTTATCTAACCTTTATGAAGTTTTGAGAAACAGTATCCACTATTTGTATCAAACTTAAGTAATCTAGTACGTACTAGATAACTTGTTTTAGAAAAACATTTACAAAGATCATTTAATTGCACGAGCGTGAGATTCCTTGAAAAATGACGAAACTTTGAACTCTCTATTACGTTGCCTAGTTAAAGGAGTCCATTATCAGCTTTTAGGTGATAACTATTCCTAATAACTATCTTGAAGATGAGAAGTTCTTAGTTAAGTCAAATACAAGTTGTCTCAAAAGAGCTTTTTGTTGCATAAGAGTGAGATTTTCCGAAACGTATCAAAACCTTGAATACTCTATTATGTTGCGTAGTTAAAGGGATGCATTATCAGTTTTTACATGACAACTAGCCCTAATAATCACCTTGAAGATGAGATACTCTTGGTTAAGACAGTGTCGAGTTATCTCAAAACCATTTGAATAAACATATTTGAGTGAAAAACATTCCAAGTGAT
Organism: Artemisia annua; assembly: GCA_014162995.1. Taxonomy (NCBI): domain Eukaryota; kingdom Viridiplantae; phylum Streptophyta; class Magnoliopsida; order Asterales; family Asteraceae; genus Artemisia; species Artemisia annua. The sequence goes on along the minus strand of LBNU01008527.1, from coordinate 74,808 downwards.
GTAGGTTTTACTGACCAGGTCTTAATATTTATATTAGCTCGATTACCTAAGGTCTACCTATTTGCACTAACGGACAGAGAATTCGGTCGCGTGTAGACTAGTAATTGGTAAAACCGAGGTCGTCCCAAGAGCTATGTGGTGTGGATCTTACTTAAGTCTAATGTGACTATTTTAAACTTGTTTTAAAGGTGAACTGATTGATTAAACGAAATAAACTGAAAGCAAATAAAAACAAGAATTTAAAGTAAAGTTGTGAACAGTAGAGAGAAGTGTACTAGCCTAATTAGTCATCCTATATTGTTTACGATTACATTTTCTATTAAACTAATATCATGCTTCAAGTGGGGTGGACATATATCACTAGGTTCATATTGTCAAGTTCCCTAGCCTATCTCCCCCGAATCCTGCCGGGAACCAAAGGCATTACCCCTTGCTAGGAAGCTGACGTATGGTAGACGGGTTTGAGTCATTAAGTGCCACTACATGCTAGATTTATCCTTGTATGGTCCGGCCTCTCGTATATTAGACCATACTTTAACTACTTAAGTTTATCCAACCCGGAAAGTGGTCCTATGGTCAATTTGCACACAAGGCGAATGGCCAGTTGTCATCCCAACCATTTCCTCGCAACCTAACTACGAAAGGGTCCTATGGTCAATTCTACTCGCATACCAGGTATAACCGGTTCTTTTAAACTACCGCAACTAAAGGATCTATGATAAACTAAGCATGCACACACTAGAAGCATTATGAAAAGCACGAAAACATAATCAAAACAATATAAGAATCATAACTAGGCTAGCACCAGAGATGCTTAGCCAATCATATTAAATTCAACACTCAAATAAATGTTTAAAAAAGCTATGAATTCAAAATGTAAATGGAAATATGAAAAACTAAAACTTACGGTGTTGTAGGCGTGATCTCTCCCTTGGAAATACTTCGTATGCTGCTGTAGAATGCCCTCCTAAAAGCTCCCAACGATCTCTGACTTTGGTGGTGAGAAAGTTGTATCACAAATGCAGAAATTATGGTTGTATTTATAGGCCCAGCATAGCTACGTCATAGCTCCAAAAGTGTGTTACGCCGTAGCTAGTGTGAAAAGATCTTATCCAGAAGCAATAGTTACGGCGTAGTTGGTGTATGATGTTACGCCGTAACTTCAATTAGGCTTACTTCTATGTCGTAGTCTTCATGTGTGGCTATGCCGTAGTTTGACTCTTAGATCTTGGATTACTCTCGTAGTCATTGCTACGCCGTAACTCCATAATCTTGTTACGGCGTAGCCTTCATATCGAGGGATTCGTCATAAATTGAGATAGTTAGGGAGTAACTCTAGATTATGGTTACGCCGTAGTTCTTGGTCTGAGTTGACTTTGGTCTTCATATTTGAATTTCTAGCTACGACGTAATAGAGAGTGTATGTTACGCCGTAGTTCATCCAGCATACTATAAATATGTATCTTTTGCGAGTTCTTTCCAATTTTCACGTATATTTAGCTCATATGCTCATTTGTAACCCGGATATAAAATATAATGAAATCAAAGTATATATACAAATAGTACGTATCAATAATAAGCATATTAGGGGGAAATTGACACTTAAATATCAGGATTATTTGACGTCATCACCAAGGTTGCATGAATTGTTTTTATGTTTAAAATTCATAGCATAGGCAACCGAGAAACAATTTGTCAAAATCATTCATTCACTTTGACATCATGAAATGTCATTCACAAAGTGTATATTTAACAAGGTGCAATCATAGAAAAGTCTAATAATTTTAATTAAACATATGCTTCTTCCCCTCCGCGAGACATTTACTAGATGGTCGCTCGTTGTTTAGTGGAGGTAGTTTAACTCGTTGGAACAATTTTATTCAAATTAAGTTGAACATTCTGCTTTGGAAAATTGCTTTGGTACGTATTCCTACTAGAGATAATTTAGTGTCTTGCGGAATCGTTTTAGATTCTAATCTATGTCTAGTGTGTTCTTCCTCCCTGGATACGGTAGAGCATGTCTTTGCTAATTATGTTGAGCTTCGCGGTATTTGGAATAACATCAGTAGGTGGTGGAACGTCCCTACTTCTTCTCCCATTTCAGTCGATTCTCTTATTAATTGGGTTGATCACTCTAAGCTTTTTGTTATGCAACGAAAGTGTTTTGATACGGTTATTTGTAGGACGTTTTGGGTTTTCTGGAATTTCCGCAATTCATTTATTTTTTATTCGGTGAAGCCTCGGAAATCTAATATTTTTGATGACATGGTCTCTAGATCCTTTTTCGGCTTAGTATTTGGCGGAAGAATTGTAAGATGTTATGAGGGGTTTGGTTACAAAACCCCGCAATTGCTTGTAATAACATGACATATTTTTAGTTTCTCTATATTTCTTTCACTTTCATTTTCCAACATAAACTTGAGAACACAGTATGAGGTAGGTGAGAGAAAATAATATTTAAAAATATATTATATAGTAAAATGTAAATTTAAAATTATTTATATTAACAGTACGTTGGGTGAAAAAAAGAAAAAGATGAGGAGGAGAGAACATGTGGTCCCACCTTTTCCATAAAACCCATCAAACCCCTTAACTTTAGCACACATCCTTATATTTGAGATTGATATCTAAGACTGCCTAGCAAGGGCGTGAGATTTCCTTGGTGACCACCAAAGTCACTTAGTCACCCCTTGTCCACACCAATAGTGACTTAGTTACTTAGAATATTTTGCAAACATAAGGTGATCTGATCACCAAGTTGTGTTCACCATTTGTGGGCCTCATGTTTTTTCTTATATTGTTTTTTATTTTGTTTGTTAGTGTGTGTGGGGTATTTAGTGGTGTATATTTGTATAAAGTGTGTATTTTAATAAAATGTGAGTGTAAGGTGACCATGTTCACAAACAAGTGAGAGAGAGTAAGAGGAATTGAGCGGAGAGAGAAAGCTGATATGACGCTAATGTGTGAAGTGATAATGCTAAAAAACTAAGTGACCATGATCAGTAGTCTAAACACAAATCTTAAAAATACAATCAAACAATTGAATTTAATCTTTAAGTAAATTACATAGATGGTCCATGTGGTTTGTCCAAAGTTTCACCCACAGTCCCTAAACGTTTAAAGTTGCATAGATAGTCTCTATCTTTGAAAAGAATAACACTAATGGTCCACTTTTTAACTGGCGTTAAGTGACTTCCATTAAAAAGTGGACCATTAGTGTTATTCTTTTCAAAGATAGGGACTATCCTTGTAACTTTAAATTTTTAGGGACTGTGGGTGAAACTTTGGACAAACCACAAGGAACATCTATGTAATTTACTCTTAGGTGCTGTTTGGTTTAATGGTTTTGACCAAAAAGTTTAGGATTAAAATGAAATCCATTGATTGGTTCATTTGTGTAGGATTTAAAATTGGTAGTGAGTCCTTAAAATAAGGGGATCAAGAAAACCCACTATGCAACCTTACTTTACTGTCTTGATTTCTGACAAGGGCCCATGCTCTTCTTCTGTTTTTAATTTTATATGTGTAAATGTCACTTTCAAAGTTTCACATGCATATTTACCTCTCTAAAAGTATAATTTAATATATTTTTCTAGTGGGCCCATTGATAATATATTTACTTTTAATATTAAATAATAATAAATTTTAACCATAACTTATATCTCAATATACAAAACAAACAACTTTTATTCTTTCAACCCAAACCCAAATCTCAATCCAAATCTAAATCCAAATCCTAATACTAAACCCATCTACAAACCAAACGGCTCCTTAATCTTTTAACCCCAAACCTAAGAAAGCCCCATGAACCAATTAAACTGGCCCTAAATGTTGTTGATATTACTCCGTATAAGTTATTGGCTGTTACGGGGGAAGCATTCTTATGTGTTAATTTCACATGCTATGTGCTATATATTGCTTCACGCTAATCTTTTACTTCATTAGGTTTTATATGTTGCGATTTGTGGCATATACTTCTAATATTTGCATTAAGTGTTTTTCAGGATTTCAATAACTAAGTTTAATGCTCCTACAAGAGTAGCGCCATCAAACTTGGGGGGCTACCAGGGTATATAATACCACTGTTTCCGTACGCGTCAATCAGGTATATTTGGAAGCAAATTGTACGTAAGAGGTATTGCAAGCCCGGTACAAAGACGGATTTAAATATTCGCACCATCTTGCCGCAGGGGAGACGTCCTCTGTCGGTTGTAAAGACGGATGTAATGTTCGCACCTCTTTGTTGCGCACAGCGCGCACCTCTGCCACAGAAGCACGTCTTCTGTCGCACCATGTTGCATCGCTACTGCTACAAAAGGTACGCCCTTACCCAGGATGCAGCATACGAGATCCACCTTCACCATTGTGAGACTCTCACAATCGCAATGTCAGTGTTACCCCAACTATAGAACTACGTGTTCTTCTTACGGGGTCTTTACTGTCACACTGTGGCGGGAAACCTAGCATATGCGCATCCCTCCCCGTCATGTAAGAACGGGTGTTACTCAGGATGGAACATGGTCACCACGGACGCGCCTACAAGGTCGCGGATTCGGATATAGTCTAATGGGCTAAACAGGACTGCGCCTCTGGGACAACCAGTGCGCACTGTCGCATTTGGGCTGCGCAGTATAGTCCGTCCTATGTGCACACCTGAGTTGCGCACACATGGGCCATGCCGTCATGGTTGATTGGGCCTACGCGGCCATGAACAGAACTTAAGTCTAGCATAACATAGCCATGCACTATGTCACACTAGACTTGGGGGGCTTGTGGACGTATAGTCTGGAATGGGCCAGGCCCGGCAGACAGCGGCCCACTCTACGCCTAAACCCTAATCCATGTCCTATAAATATAGGGTTGGGGTTCTCTTCTTAACACAACAGAACACAACAGGTTACCCTAAACCTAACTCTTATATGCTACAACGCATCAATACTAACTTGACCGTCGGAGGTGGATCCCGGGGCTACGGCCTCGGGTCCACTCCTAACGGGTTCTCTTTGTTGACAGGTCTACTTAGGGCTCGAGAAGATGACTAACGGCCCAGGGAGAGTCGTTGAATTAGTCCACGCCAGATTATGTATCAACATACAACCTAATATACGACTTTATTTTCCAGATTGAACCAAAAAACTTAGATTTACGAAAATAAACCCATGCACGTCATTTTCTAACTGACACAAACATATCAACCAATAGGCCATACTATATACTTATAAATTAAACCACCCTAGTATTAATATATTAATAATAAAAGAAATTCAGACACGAAAAAGAAAAACACGTGTAATTTATGGACATTCCACGTTTCCATTATCCTAGTCCAACAAAATAGTTCTTGGTGTTTTTATCTAACACGTAATAGTAAACGAGGAAAGCAATTCTCCTAATGCCATTTTTCCAACACAAAAGAAAGAAGAAAGAAAGCAGTCCAGGGATCATGCATGCTAATATGCACAAACCATATCATCAATTTTTTAACTCCTTCACTTTGTTCCGATCTTTTTTCCAATGGCTTCAACTGAAGTAGAACAACCATCAAAACACAACTATTAAGGTAACCAAACAACATAACTTATAGCACTCGCCCAACACTCGCTCGCCCAGCGTTTAACTTGATAGAACATATAGCACTCGCCCAACAGTCGCCCTGCCTCGCCCAACCCTCGCCCATCCTCAAGACTCGCCTAACACTTCGCCCAGCCCTCACCCAGGCTCAAGACTCGCCCAACACTAATTGGCATACACGTATATGGTTAAAAAGTAATCTACTAATCAATCTAACAGATAATATTTAAAAATTTATTTTGAAATATGTATATGCGATGTTCAATTTCATAAAAGGGTTTTGCTAAACAATGCCCACTGGGCAATGGTTAACAAAATAAGTATGGAAAAAATCACTAATTATTGTAGTTTATTTATTGTGTATTAAATAAATAATTACTTTAAATATGAAAATAATATGTTACTTAAAGTAATTTGTATGTTCATTTATTGTGTATTAAATACATAATTACTTTAAATAGAAAAATAATAGGTTATTTAATTTGACTTAACAATTGCCCACGGGGCATTATTTAGCAAAACCCTTCATAAAATACTAGTAGAAACGGGTTATTTAAAAAAAATTCTCTTTCCTTTTTTATTTGAGTCGGGATAACCGCACTGTTTTTAAACACATAAACATAGGTCAACAGAAGTAGCGTAATCAGTGACATCAAATTACTTGTAGCTCATGCAACCAATCAAAAAGCGGCGTAATGCAAATATCATAAGGAAAAATACTCATTAGCATGACAATATTGATATCGAGTATTACCGTAGGACCACGTCAATGCCGTGAAGCCCAAACACTTGGTCCACCACATCATATCCCCTAAAAATCGTTTACATAGAAAATGGTGTATGGATAAAGAATGGAAATTTGTAACTAGTGGATATTATATTATCCCGAAAAAAAAAAAAAAAAAAAAAAAAAAAAAAAAAAAAAAAGGGATACACTTTTCTTTTTAAACGTTGCCTAAGGACAAATGACAACAGAAAATATTCAGATTTGGTCCAGTCTCTGTTTTACCTACATTAGTCATTACCATGTTCTTTGCCTGCAATTAGACTTTAATCTTTCATTATTTTCACAAAATACAAAATGGAAACTTTGGTCATGTAAAGATAGTGTCCTTTAGTGAGAGGTTTTACTGACAATTAAGAAAGTCGCTATATCTGAAATTTTATTAAGTAAAGAGTGCGGGTGAATTGTTACTATTTTTGTTATTCACACAATCACACGTTCAGTAGATAATTGTGAATTGTGTCACAAGCGTCATTTTTATAAACATTTTCGGACGACAATTTAAGTTTGTTAGACTTCTAAATGTATTATATGTGTTAGCAAAACACGTGGGACTTTTTTTCACTAATAAAATATATAACTAGTCAAAATTTTATGGTTGTGCGTACTCTACTAAAATTTCGATCTTTTTGTGTACCTTACATTTTAATACTTTTGTGTATTTTGTGACAATTTTACTTTTTCGTTTATCACTAATAAAAGGGTAAAATCGTCCTAAAAATTAAATAATACACATAAATATCGATATCAAAAAGTATAATACGCACAATGATCGAAATTTTAATTACGTACGTACAATCTTAATTTTGACAAGTTAGTTACATTCTTTGTTTCTTTTTTTCTTTTTTTTAATCATTATCCCCATTTACTTTCAGTGATACTACATTTCTACTACTTGGGTACTTTTAGTGACGTGTTTTCTTTGTTACTACTCATTAAGGACAATGTTTTTCTTGAGGTTTTTTTACTTTAAATTACAACTCATTATGTTAACATATTGTGCTTATCGTCATTCTACAGAGTCTAATTACTTATTTTATCTTGTTTGATCGGTCAACAAGGGGAATTTCGTTTTTTTATATCTTCATCTTTCTCCTAACTCCTAACTCCGGCCAAATACCATTTTTTTTTTCCTACAAGTACCATTCCTATAATAATAATAATAATAATAATAATAATAATAATAATAATAATAAAACCTTGTGTTACAGTTTCCAAAACTCAGAAGCACTCAAAAACCATTTTACACCAACAAATAAATATATGCAATTGTTACCCAACCTCCAGAAAATAGAGCGTTTTTACCCGGTTTAAATATGTGTAGCGGTGTATTCAAACCCTGTAAATTAATCAACCAAAAGGTCAGAAACCATGATTACCCAAAAAAATAAATAGATACAATTGTGCTATTCCATGATTTTTAATTACTTGTCTTAAAATTAACTTCAACCCATTTTAGGGGATATCATATGTACAATTTTACATTGTATTCTCGAGTTTTTATTTTAAGTCATGGAAGAGGATCGGGATGGATGATAGGAAAAGAGGAGATGGGAAGAACCTTATTATTTTTTCATGTTTCTAGATATGTTTGGCAAAACAAACTGTCTGTAAGTTGATAACTGTAAAATGGTAGCTATAGACTGTCAGCCGATAGTTATAGCTGCAAGTTGTAGCCTTTTCGTTTCATAAAATGTTTGACAATCTATGTGTAATGACAATTGGCCTCATACATAGTCAATTAGCATTAAAAAGGTAAGAAAAGTATAATGAATTAAAATTGATACAGTAGTATTTAAAGTATGTATAGCTTTTATTCAAATTGATTTGTACACTTCAATATACAAACAGTTTAAGCAGAATGTTACAACTGTATATAAGTATTTAATGCAGAGATAAAGTCTCAATTAATCTTCAAAGTGTGCAAATCAATTCTCATATTGAAATATTAAACAGAGGTTTCTAGTACCAAAAGACATATCCCTGCTATAATCTACCAAACTAAACTTAAACCAACTTACAAACAAGCCATACACAATCTGGTACCACTAAAATTCAATAAAGTTCTTGGCAAACAATCTAATACTAGCCACACACTATTAATTTGTTTGTAGTGTGTCTATAAATTTAAAATTTCTTTTGTACATATTATTGACTTTAAGATGACGTCTAAAACCCGTTTATACTTGGTAAGTTGAAGATCAATCTTTGATGGTTTCTGTCCACTAAATTACATTTGTTTAATAATTAATATAGAAGCATTAGAACGATTTTTTCTTTTTTTTTTTTTTTTTTTTCAATTTATGAAAACTGACTCTTAAATGGCTACATTGGTTGCTATATATCAGATATGCCAGTATGTGACAATCACAAGCAAGAACACCCATAACCTCACACACAAGCCAAAACAATGGATGAGACTCATTTCTTTCTTCATTAATTCTTACCTCATTGGGGTTAATCATTTTTATCTTTTCAATTGGCTCTGTACGCAAAAATGGCGCTAAAAAATTCTTCCACCAAGTCCACCTTTCTATCCCAAATAATTGGGTCATTCTACATCTAATTGAAGGGGGTTTTATGAATAGTTCATAGAGTGTTACAAAGCCTTTCTTCAAAAATATGGTCCTATACATGGCTCTAAGGTTTGTTCACGCCGATGTGCTTGGTGTATATCGCTCCACCATCAGCCGCGAAGAGGTGCTTCACCAAAAACGACATTGTTTTAGCAAAGACACACTTCTCTCCTAAGCGGAAGTATACTCGACTTGCACCGGACCACACGTGGTGGTTCCTCGGCCGGTCTTCCATGTCAGCTCTGGACGAGGACCTTCGTCGCATTATGACTCTTGAACTTTTCTAAAATACAGGCTTAACTCTTACATGAGTTGTTCGACAATCGATTGAAAGTTAATTCATTAGTCAGGGTCTTTTTCAAGAATGTTCTCAAAGGATTTCACGAGAGTATGAAATGAGGCCAAGAATTCAAGGCTTTTCGTATTATATTCTTATGAGAATAATTGCTAATAATACGATTCTATGGCTCAGATGTTGAGGATTTTGAAGAAGCAAATAAATTTAAGGATGTATAAGAGAAGTATTGAAAGTTAGTGCGGCATCAAATTCCAATGACTATTTCAAACATTTTACAATGTATTGATTTTCAGTTATGAGAAGAGACTTTCAAATTGCAGCATAAAAGGGATACTTTTTCGCAAATCTGTAGTTTAGACGAAATTTAGGGAGTAAAACGATCATGTTCTCTTCCAGACGAAAGGAAAGTTTCCAAGGACGGTTCACTCAGCGCTATGCTTTCTCTTTTGCAAGATTCAGGAGCCGGATTACTACACGCGACGATATAAATCAAAGGCCGAATATACTTGGTATGTATGCTTCATTATTTCCTAAATATATTCTGTTTAATTTGTATAAATCCTTATATTAACATATAGAAAAGTATAATCTTGAAACCGCCATTCCCGAATGCAAAATTATAAACAAGATCACACAACTTTTCGGCTATTTCGTTCGTTACTATACTGATCGCCAAAACTGGGAAGGATAACCTTGACTTTACTCAAAGTTTTTAATATTACTTTTTTTTTTTTTTTTTTTTTTTTTTTTTGGGTAAAGAAAAAAATTTATAAAGTACTTTAATATACTTCATGGTAAGAACTTACAATATAAATATTGGTGTTAAAACTTTTATTTTGATTTTTGACTACTTCTTGTTTGTATCATTGTATACTAGATAACTTGTATAAATCGCTGTATGATATCCCATATCAATTATTATGATGTGACCTTATATTATTCTGTAGACATTGCTACAAGCAGGTACTGACACTTCATCAGTAACAATAGAGTGGGCTGTATCGCTTCTTCTAAATCACCCGGAAGTGTTGAAAAAAGCTAGAGCAGACATCGACAAAAATATTGGACATGAACGATTGGTACAAGAGACAGATCTTCCCAATCTACCATACATACAATGCATAATTAATGAAACACTACGACTGTTCCCGGCAGGACCACTATTGGTACCACACGAGCCATCAGAAGCTTGCATCATTGGAGGGTTTGATGTTGCCCCAGGCACGATAGTGATGGTGAACGCATGGGCTATCCATAGGGACCCGATGATATGGGACGACCCCTTAAGTTTTAAGCCAGAGAGATTTCAGAAAATGGGAAATGTTAATGAGGGGTGTCGATTTATACCATTTGGAATGGGACGTCGACAGTGTCCAGGATCAGGCCTTGCGAACAGGGTTGTGGGGATGGCATTAGCGTCGTTGATCCAATGCTTTGAATGGGAAAGGGTTGGTGAAGAGTTGGTGGGTTTGTCCGAAGGAAAAGGTCTAACTATGCCAAAAGATGACCCTTTAGAGGCAATGTGTAAACCACGCCAAATAATGAGTCATTTTGTTGTGGCCCTATGAGAATATAATTCGTGTCACAAAAAAATATTCATGTTTTCTTTTTCTAGCATATGTTATCACACTTTAATACATCGTGTTTTATTTACTTATTATATAGTTGCACTCAACGATATCATTATCATGTACTTTAGTATTCAAAATAATGTTTGCTATACTAGAATGATCAAGTGTCCTTTCAAAACTTAAAAGCTTAATTGGTAATTAAGTGAATTGTTAAGCAAGAGTTTGAGAGATAACAATTCGGGTGATTTAGCTTTTGAGATTTTCATTATATCCGATATGATATGTAGCGTGCATGAGCGATAGCCCCAACATGGGTTCAACAGATTAACAAGACATAAAGTAGGGTGTAGGATACTTAGATAACATCATAAACTCGTTTATACTTGTGGTTCGGTTCGTTGCAAGTAAGAAAAAGAAGAAAGAAATGTAGAGAGAGAAAGTTAGAGAGAGAAAGAGATGAAGCCTTGAGAGAAAACCAAAAAAAAGAAAATAGAATTATGAGAGAAGGCTTACCCTCTCCAAGGATGGAGAGGGTTTATATACATGGGTTTTGCCACTAGGGCGTGCCACTTGGGCTGCGGATCAGGTATACAGTGGGTAAAGACCCGTCCTTCTTCCGCGAACTAATCTACTTCTAAACTACGTTTAACTAACTATTGTAACTACTACGAGCTAATCAATGCTTAATCATATCAGGGGTGACCGAATCTTTCTTATACAAAAAACGTATTCCTAACAATCTCCCCCTAAGGGAGGTCACCCCTGGAAATATTCACCACTTGGAGATATTCTTGACTTCTTGCATTGAGATCTTTGTAGATTCTTTTGTAGCTCGTAGTTGTTGATTCTTCATGGATAAACGACTCAAGATGACTTCCTTGATGTATATGATGATCTTTTGACTTTGCTCTTCGCTCTTCATCCATATAATTAGCTTCAAGTCATCTTTGAGTGTATGTGTCTCTTTGTGATGTTGTGATTATCTTTGTGATGTCATGCTTACACTTTTCTGGATCATGATCTTCTGCATCAGAGTTGTGGAAGCATAGTCGAAGCCCATTCTTTGATCATGATATCTTAAGTTATGATGTTGAAGTGTAAGCATGAGATGATGAATCTGCATCTTTTCAGCAATCGGCATCAATCGTCAACTTCTTTGTCTTTGGTGTGATTACGCCTTTCCAACATGCCCATACATCTTTGTTGAGTAGATCTTCCCGGTTGAACAGTTCTGACGTCTCCTTTTAGATGTTGGTATGAGCATGTGGAACTAGAGTGATGGTGGTGAACATGGTAAGTTTGGTATGTTGAGCTGCATAAAACTTGGTTAGTAATAAACATACCGGCACTTACAAGTTCGGACTTCGAGATCGTCAACAGCATAGTGTGAAGACTTTCTCTAATCCTTACCAAGGCCGTTCCTAATCGGATGCCCCCGAAAGGGCTTTCACTGACATACCGAAGTACACCAACGATTAGGTGAGTCGCTGGAGATCACCCCACGACTGTAGACCTTTTGGAACACCACCGTACACACTAAGCGTAACCCACAAGAGATTACCGAAGTGACCTGCTGTCAGGGCTGTTTGATGTTGACCCTGGCAGGAGTTTCCACTCAATCACTGGGAAATACTTATGTATATTCCCTCATAAGTGTTCTCGGCAGATTGCTAAGATCTGCGTAGGACTCAAAATATTACATCTGGTGTCCTTAATGTTGAACAACCAGTGTAGAAGTATCAAGTGTTCCTATGAGATCTTTTGATGCATCTCTTGGCTCTAGACTCGATAAGTGCACATTGGTTATCCTATTCGGAGACTAGGGAGGGGTCTCCTGTTTCAATATCAACTAGCTCTAAGAGACTAGTCGATAGTTTACACCGGTTCCCCGTGAGAATGAAACAAGCTCTTTTAAGAGAACTTGAGTGGCTGGGAGGTTTAGTGCAGTGCGTCACTGGGTCCATGACGTCTTTATCTTCAATACCGATGTTACCTTGGTAACAATCAGTAGCATATGAATTGAACCCGGTTTCTGCCCTAAGGTTGAATAATTGGAGGGCTATTTCTTTTCACCCTTTCTCATTTCATTTCTTTTTAATTCTTCAACCCCTTCAGTGCTTACCGAGACTTCATTACTAGAACCTTGTTGGGTTTGTTCCAGTCCTAGCTCAGTCTCAGTCGGCACTCTTCCCTTTCTCACTTTTCTCCTTTTTTCAATCATTCCTAAGGACTTCTAATCTATCTATTGGATTGTCCCTGGGAAGATCCCTCCGGTTCTGGTGGATCATGGGAACATATACCTAACCTTACCATCCTTATAACTCCATGCATTAAATTAAAGTGGTCGGTCTTTTGGTATCTTTCCACAATCGCCATATAACCAAAATCATTGAAAATTCTCTCAAAGTGTTTATGATAAGGAAACACATTTTGTTAACACTTTGAGAGTTTTATCACTTTTCAAATGCTCCCCCTTAACATGTGCTTATAGGAAGAAAGAAATTTGCACATGTCGGGGTGAGTTGCACTTATTTGAATTGATCGGCTCTTAATAGACATATACCCGAGGGACACGTTTACGTTGCTTAGTTAAAGGGATCCATTATCAGCTTTTAAGTGATAATTAGCCCTAATAACTAACTTGATGTTGTTAACATTCCTCAAAAAGGAAGTTAGACCCGTCAAAGTATATATCTACGAAGAGTTTCTCGAAACGGTACTATCTACTTTGACCAGTCCTCTTCGAGACACGTTTACATCACTGGTTAAACCAGCTTGAAATTATTACCCGGCCAGGACTAGTCTTTTCGATTCACGACTATTCATGTTTCGTCAATTCATGAGTCAAATTCTGAGTCATAAGCAATTCACGGTTTCTACTTGATTTTGTAAAAACCCGCGAAGGACTCTTAGCCACTTGCTCCCCCTCAATATGTGCACATTGATTGAATCAATTTTGAAAAACTTTGGCACATACGGGTGAGCTTACAAAAGAGATCATTTATTCATCATTTTAAATCACTTGCTCCCCCTCAATATGTGCTTTGATTATAGTCCAAAATCTTTAAAATTTTAGCACATAAGGGAGCGATCTTTTGAGTCCAAAACATCTTTATAATATCCAAAAATATCACATTTAATCACTCGCTCCCCCTTAATATGTGCTTTGATTAAAATCCAAAATCTTTAACATTTTAGCACATAAGGGAGCGTTCTCGATAGTCCACAAACATTCTTTATGAGTCCAAAAACATCACTTTTAAATCAGTTTTTATATGATAGTCCACAAACATTCTTTATGAGTCCAAAAACATCACTTTTAAATCAGTTTTTATATTTAAATCACATTCTCTCCCCCGATCATAAAATTTCAAATCTTTTGAGATTTTGTGATCCCAATTGATTTAAATGATTTTCTAAAAAGCTTTGGAGAGACATGTGATAAAATTTTAAACGTTTACTGATTTTGAGACACTTTTTGAGTTTTTACTGTGGCTGGTGCACAAAGTTTTTAAAGGTACAAAAATTTTGAACACATACGCTCCCCCTCAATTAATGACCCGTTTTTCCATTTTAACATTTAGTAGCCATTAATGTGAGTGGTAACGTATACGAGAAAATTTAAGACTAATGGCCACCTTGTACACCACAAAATCTCTTTTGAAGAATTTTTAGAAGAAAGAGATTTTGGGAAAAGAAGACTTCTCTTCTTTTACTAGAAAGGCTGCACTGAAGCGTACAACTTTTCGGATAATCCGCACACAGTAAAAACATGATAACGTGTTTTTACACGGATTTTGAAAACCGGGTTGCTATCTGAAGTAATAGCAAACCATAATATAGGCGCGGGTTGCAGTCTGAAATAACTGCAAGCCATAAAGGCATGTTTTGAAAACATTTTGAACTTCTGACGATGTCAAAAGACATGCCTAAGAAACAAACTATTTTTGGTATTTTTGAGTTTTTCTGATTTTTTATGATTTTTATGGGTTTTATATTTTTGTATTTTTCTTGTCTGGGTTATATTATATAAAAGGATATTGAAGCGAATCCATTACTCCTCATTCACCTCCTGAAGACTTTTGAGTGATACTGGCATGAGACTTTCCAAACCAAGTTGCTGGAGAATAAGTCGAAACCGTTCTCCAGGAAGTGCCTTAGTGAAGAAATCTGCCAGCTGAAACTCTGTCCTTGCGAAGTGAAGTTCCACCACACCACTGGAGAGTCCATTTTCCAGGAGAACCATTGACAGTACATCGAACCATGCCCAAGGCTCCTGCTTTAGGCCATAAAGGGCCCCATTTGATTGACCGTCCAGTTCTGACTTGCAGCATTGGCGAGAAACATTCTGATAACTTTGATAAACACACTCTGAGTGAACGATTCCTCAAAATCAATGCCTTTCTCTTGATGATAACCCTTAGCAGCAACCTTTGCCTTGTGTTCAGAACGTCATCATGCTCATCAGATTGCATAGTCTGGAGATGGTGCCAATTCCCATACTTAAAGTTGATAGAATTCATGTCTTTCTTCTTGTATCGCATTAAACCAACATTCGTCTGATAAGACAATCTTAAAATCTTTAGGCTCGACTTTGGATA
>LBNU01008527.1:24067-54970 GCA_014162995.1 Artemisia annua | reverse complement strand
AGAGAAGGCTTACCCTCTCCAAGGATGGAGAGGGGTTTATATACATGGGTTTTGCCACTAGGGCGTGCCACTTGGGCTGCGGATCAGGTATACAGTGGGTAAAGACCCGTCCTTCTTCCGCGAACTAATCTAATTCTAAACTACGTATAACTAACTAATGTAACTACTACGAGCTAAACAATGCTTAATCACATCTGGGGTGACCGAATCTTTCTTATACAAAAATCGTATTCCTAACATAGGGGCTGTTCACAAATCGGGTGCATGAACCAAAGACCTGAAACCGAACTGAATTGAATAAATCGAACCGAACTTATCAAAACTAAACCGAATTAAATATTTGACTTTCGGTTTGAATATGATTTTGACAAAATGTAACCAAACCAAACCAAAAATCGAATTCACATAAAGATATATATTGTTTGTATATTTTTATATATAAAAATAAACTATAATAACTCTTTCCTAGTATAAATATAACATTTTTTAAGTTTGAAAAAAGTTGTGCTAAAAATCTATATAATCAACAAAAGAAAAAATATAAATTATGTAATTCTATTTGATCTGAATTCATTCGCTTTGATTTAATCCAATTTGAATTCGATTCGATTTTCAGTTATTCAAAAAAAAATTTAACCGAATTAGCCGAACTGAATAAACCGAACAACCAAATAGCAAAACAGTTGAACATCCTAAACACAAATCAAATAAAACACTTACGATTTTCACTACCAGCTCGACAACAACAAATTATTTATGCATGAGCAGCAAACTACAATTGATGTGCAATGAACTTAGGTATTTGTCTAAACTTATATTTTGGGCTTAAGATTATATTTCTAAGTAATTATTAGCTTATGATAGGTGTGTTTGGCGAAATTATCTCAACCCGATGATGTAACTTATATTGTAAGCTTTTGGTTGGAGTTTTATTTTAATATATATCTTTGGGAATTAATTAGAGTGCATCTGGTGTGCTTAATTGAATCACGATGGATATATATTTGAAAATGCAGCGTAATAAGAATGGGTATAAGTATTTTAAAAGTGTTGTTTTGTTTATAAATGACAGGTATGAAATTTTTAATATATATTAAAACCAAAATTTATCAATATTAAATTGTAAATAACAAAAATTCATGTAGGTGTTATGAATATTTGATCACTAGCAACAAAATGCATGACAAAGATCAATTCTAAATTTGCTTATTAACATTTGGTTGATTAAGTGTCTTGTTCTTCATCACCATTTTCAAGTGTCAATAAGAAACCCAACAACATCAACACAAAACATACACAAAGGCTATGATTAAATCCAAAAACAAATGAAGTGTTATTGATAAAAGATGAACATCAATACAAAAACATATGCAATGTAAATCCATATATTTTACATCATAAAAGCATTTATCTTTTTCTTTTAACATCTTCAACTTTACAATCAATCTACAATCAATCTAAAAGAAAGAAAACACAAAGAGCAATTGCACAATTTAGTTAAAGAACATGACCGTGGAAGGTAAATTGGCGGGAGAAATACGACAACGATGGCTTGATGAACGAAGATGGGGGCATTTATTGAAATGTAAAGGTGACGATTTTACTATTTGCTCATTAAGCCCTTCAACAATGAATAGGGGAAGGAGATGTTTATAATATTCCATTAAATTTTCGGTAATATAAATGAAAGAAATAAAGAGGGTTTATAACTTTATATAAAAGCATTGCTATATCTTCTTACACTTTTGCCTAGTTATCCTCTTACTTATTAAAGGATGTAATGGATTAAATAGTGTAATGTAATGATTCATTGCTGTTATTAATCATGTTTGGTTTGTATGATAACACGTAATGAAATCGATAATAAAAAGCAATGTTGCAAAAATCGTGAATCGGTACTGAGGCGGTCCGGTGCCGAGTAGCGTTTTTTTACCGATTAATCGGCCGATTACCTTGTAATCGCCGATTAATCGGCCGATTTTCTTGTAAATCTCTCCAAGTTCCAGGGCCTTGTAGCTTGTAATCACCGATTAATCGGCCGAGTTGGCCGATTTTTGCAACACTGATAAAAAGACTAAAATACTCATTGATGATAAAAGTTTATTTAATGTGGTTAGTTTTTTTTTTGAACGGCGGGATAGTTGTTAGATGTTAGTTGTTAGTTGTTGGCTCGAGTTAGTGTCGCATCCTCGGGCAGAGATACCAACCGCGAGCCTCTCTTAGGGGATAACCCCACTCCTATTCCCGATTCGCCTGATATCATTAGAGCTTGTGGTTCCCAAGTGAGGAGGGGTCACCTAAACCGGTACTACTCTCACTTGGGCTCGCTTAACTACTTAAGCCTTTACCACTAGACCACAATCCCCATGATTATTTAATGTGGTTAGTTAATGATGGAGTTTTAGGTAATTTTAATTCCATTACAAGATGTAATGAAAAAAAAGTAAGGGACCTCTAATGAATGTTTTTGGTGTAATATGTCATTCCTTGTAATGTATTATTACATTTTTGGTCTTTGTGGTTTACCGGGTGTAACGATTTTGGTCCAATAGTTTAAAAATTAACAGATCATGTCTAGAATCCGACGACCCGTAACACTTTTGCTCCATTTTTCGTTGACTGTTAGTTTGACTAGTTAAAAAAAGTATAATGACTAAAATACCCTCGGATGATGATGTACGATGACTAAAATACCTTTTCCTTATTATTAGTCATCTTCTCCACATACCACAACCACCACCACCACCAAACCACCCAATCCTCATTTTCTATATTACATCAAAAATAAAAACAAAATACATACAAAAAGATTATAAACACACAGATTCGTTTTCATTTTTAAAAAGTAATGGTGTTGTCATCTTCCCCGCACTCTCATATTTCTTGACTTCCACAGTGCAAGAACCTGTTAGTCCAAGCGAAACAACAAACTTTAGTATATAAGTAGAAGAAAAGAAACTTAAGGTCAATACAAACCAATTATACTACGTAAGTCGATTCATAATTGGCTTTGCATCTTACAGAAAACATAGCTCTGAAAGAGTTTATTTATTATATTAACCATTTATGCACTTTCCACTGAATAAATCGTCATATCTACATGTATATGATATTCACATTGTTGAAAAGTCTTAAATGAACAATTTTTTCATAGTTCAGATGTAAGAAGCTATAAACAAAGTTTTTCTTTATCATAAATATATAACGATCAAACATTTTTCAAGATAAAATCAAGGAAGTAGAATAACTTTCCATCGGTCATGAACATGTAAAGATGTTTCTATCATAACGAACACAAATTCTTACTAATTCATCTTTTAAGTTAGAGCAAGAAAACTAAATCTAAGGGTTTCCTATGTAAACCAATTTAATTATACATAACAAAAACGACAAAACAGTTTTCATTAATTCATCTTTCAAATTCTTACAAATTTAATCTTTCAACATAATTCTTGAAACCAATTTAATTATACATAACTAGCTTCTTACAAATTCATCTTTCAACATAATTGATGAAACCCTTTACAGATCTTTTTACACCAAAACAGTTTTCTTTAATTCAGCTAGACATTTTCACAAACACTTGGCGGGTATTGAAAACCCATAAACCCTAATACCCAAATCAATGAATCTCAACATAAAAAAACAAAATACGAGATGGGTTTTGAAGCTTGTTTGTTACAACAATTGATTTAGCAAGAGGCTGACGAGAACGAAGCCTAACCGCCGCCATAAACTCTCTTTTTGATTCAACCACAAACCATACCTCCACCGTGGTTGGGTAGTTTCTGTGGTTAGGGTTTTCATTTTGTGGTGGCCGGAGATTGTTTGTGGTGGCCGGCGATGTGGTTGTGTTCTTTGTGGCGGCGATGGGTTAAGGTTTTCATTTGTGGTGGATGTGTTTGTTATTTGAAGAAGAGAAAGAATGAGTGTGGGTTGTGTGTTTAGAGATAATGGTTATTTTCGGCGACAGGTAGCAGTAAGCAGTAGCAATAAGCAGTAAGCTGTAGCAGTAAGCAGTAGCAGTAAGCATTAGTTGCTTGTTTAAAAAACGTGTTTGGTAACGTAGCTGTAGTTGTAATTATAAAATGTAAAATTACGTAAAAGGGCATATACTTATGAATGAATGTTATTTTTTAAGGGTAAATTGGTAATATTAAAAGTAAACGCTAGCGGTATATTGGAAAGCTTCTTTAAGAAGCATTAAGATTGCAAGCTTTTGAGGTGTTGTTAAACACTAGCAGCAGTGTTGCCAAACAAGCGTTAAGACTGGAACGCTTGTCGCTTGTCGCTTACCGCTCTTAAACGCTTCCAAAAAGGTGTTGCCAAACATGACCAATAAGATGGAAAAAAATGTATTATTTTTAAGGGTAAAGTCCATAAATTAGCAACGTACTTTCTCTACTTTACAGAGTTAGGTAACGAACTTTTTTTATTACCAATATAGTCATTGAAACCGGCTATTCTTTTATGATATAGTAAATATAACCTGATGTAATCAAATATTATTATTTTTTCCACGTGTAAAATCCACCTAGATGATATTTGTCCCAGTTATGTTTCTGCGCTTACCCGACCCATTTCAAAACCCTAAATATCCCCCACCCACCCTTTTGGTTTATTTCTGCAGATCGATTCGTGTACAACAACAAACATAATTCAGAAAACCTAAAACCACTTTTAATAATATCAAAAAACCCACCAATGAATAATAGTCCTCGACTCCTCGTATATCGTTCTCACTTGATTTCACAACACTTATTATCAAACCTGCCAGTGGATCTAATGTTGGACGGATGAGCTTCTTGCTGGAGATGATGATGCTTATGTTTCATCAAAGCAACCAAAAAGTGTGACTGGAAGGTTGACCACATCGGTGTAGTAAATTGTCGAGATGGGACTCATAAACCAATCACTAGGAAGTGGTAGCCTCTGGTGAGCCTATTGAGTCACCAATAAAATGTTTTTTGATGAGTCAACGTCTTCTTGGATGGTGTCGAGTGAGATTTTACTATTTGCATTGGCTTTTCTTTTGTAGGTGGAGCTTTTTATTTATATTATTCGTCGGAGAAGACGGTGGTTGCCGGAATGTTAGTGGGAGAAGACGGTGGTTGCTGGAATATTCGTCGGAAAAAATGGTGGATGCCGGAATACTCGCCGCCGAAGAAGATGATATGTTGGTTGTGGCAACGAAATACAGTTTATATGTTTTGTATCAGTTGAAAGAATGGAAATAGAGTTGATATGTTTCTCAGTATGGTAAACTAATTTCAACGAAGATTTGCTTGTGTTTCTTGTTCATGAAGATTTAAAAAATAGGCAAAATTGCATAGTCTTGTTGGAAGAGGTGTCCAACGTGGCTTTTTTTTAAAAAGAAAAATAAAATTTGACCGACACATCATCATCTTATTTGAATTCACAGGTAGCCGGTTACCAAATTACTTAACTTACAACATTTTGAAACTAGTTAATACCTATATTGGTAATAAAATAAGTTGGTTACCTAACTCTGTAAAGTAGGGAAAGTACGTTGCTAATTTATGGACTTTACCCTATTTTTAATTTTAGTGGGTGGTGGATGAAAAGACGAATATATCTTCATTTTTAACGGTCAACATAGGTCAAACTGACGGTGTTAGTTAAAAATGGACCAAAAGTGTTACGGGTCGTTGGATTCTAGACAACATCCGTTACTTTTTAAACTATTGGACCAAAATCGTTACACCCGGTAAACCACAAAGACCAAAAATGTAGTTAACTCTACATTTTATACACTACTAGAAAGTCTGGCATCAGCAACGAAAGTTTGCATCGTTATTCCATCACTAAAGCCCTTCAACGACAGAATGGTGACAGATATATTCCGTCACAAAAAAGGGCCTCGCAAAATTTTAGCGACACGTTTAGCGACAAAAGTGTTAGAGCTTCGGCGACGGATAGTCTGTCTCCAGTCCCTCGCTAGAGCCTTTACAAAGTTACCTAAATTAAATTTGATTCGACCATCAAGTGACGGCTTAGCGACAAAAGGTTTGTCGCTAAGAGTAACGACGAAGCAGTCACTAATCCATTTCTAATAATCGGCCTACCATTTTGTTGTTAGTCCGTCGCTATTAGAGATGGATATTTTTGTCATTAATCCACCACTAAAAGTATTGTCTCAAAACCGTCACTAACAAGTTGTTGCTTAAATCTCAAATCCGTCTCTAATTTGTCACGATTTAAAAATCTTTTAAGGATAAAATATGTCGCTAATCAATCAATAAACGAAACAATTTATTTGCAATTTATTCAAAATGTCACACAAACGGACACCACGCTGATAATAGTCACGAAATCCGTATCCAAATGAAATTACAAACATATCCAAATCAAAAAAACAAGCAAATTCGAAAGAAACTAACATCTGATCTTCGACAACATAAAAGGAAACCTAACCCAAAGATTCTCTCTTACATAAAAGTTAAGAGGACCTATAAAGCTCTTGAAAGTGTAATGGTTGATGTTTAAGATGTACGGCCACTTGCATTACCTTGCTTTGTTTTTGTTTGGCGGGTAACACGACTCTTGATACCATACTCAACAAGCATGTATTGAATTTCTGCACGCATTTCTTCCTTGAGCTCTTCACGCATTTGTTCTTTTAGCTCTTCGCGTATTTCTTCTTTGAGCTCATTCTTCCTTTCTTCCTTGAGCTCGACTTTCAATTCTTCCTTTAACTCTCCACGAACGCTATCAAGATAGTTCTTGAACATAACAAATTCAAATATTAGTTTTTTTTTTAAATCACTAAATGCAATTTGAGTGGATCTTTTATGTAAAGTCAGTTATAATTCCAGTAACCTTACAGAACTAACCTCAAAAGATCTGAAACATTACAATTTTCAGAATGTAAGCACTTAAGGAAAGCATATATACTGATACACCTAAAACCTGAATACAGTCAATAGATACGGCACCTTAAAAGTCAAAAGAATCATTAAACCATAAGGACTACACTTGTGCTACGATAAATCAAACTATTCAAGCTCAGTGGGATCACTAGTTTCATGCTTGGTTTTGCACTACCACACAAATTAACGGATTACCATGACGCAATAAGCTGACCACATTTTATATAACAATTGAATTTCAATGACAGCAATAAATATGACACATGTTTTCAGTGAGGCATTTTAACAAACCCCTAGCGTGTGTTAAACAAAAGGGTATATAATTCTTTTGCAGCTACAAACTATGTTGGTCAATTTTCTGGATATGTTCTCTATGAAGATTAAAATCTGATGCTTACCCGGTAGGTATTGTTTTTCTATTGATAGTAAAAAATAAAGTTAATATTTTTTTGCATGTCCTTCAGTCCACAAGGCATAGAGTATATTACTTAATTTTATATTTTGGGAATGTTAGAATTAGTAAACCCATTAGTGTGCATTATGAGTGAGACCATTATTGCGTAGCTCACGTGGTATATATATACTCATGTATTCCCTATAACAATAATCAAGTAATACCATTATTCTTTTACCATTATTTACAGGGGATATCAAAGCTCTTTACCTCAAGTAACAACACACGTACTTTTTGAACATTATCATTCCTCCATGATGTCTAACACACGTACTTTTTGAACATTGTCATTCCTCCATGCGTGGGAGAATAGTACGTGTGTTGGAACAACACACGTACTTTTTGAGTGACTCGCTTCTTCATACTATTCTCCCACGCATCATGGACCAACACATCACTCAAACCTTCCCACTTGAACAATTCCTACACATGTATAAGTTATGATGTTAGTTAATTATATCATAAAAACAAGTTCTGGCAGATATGGTTTCTGCTTCAGGTTCGGCTTCAGTTTCTGTGGGAGTAGTCTGTTGTTTTTCAGAGTTTGGGGTGTTTGGTTTAAAGGTTCGACTACAGCTAGTGTTTGGCATATTAAGATTAAGGTTAAAGTATTTTCAGTGGTCATGACAGTCTAGTATTGGTCACAATATTTGATAATGTTCTTGCCTAGTAGTTGATTTAATTGGATTTGTTAGTATGTACACAATTCCATGATAATGATGTAATATACTTAGCTAGGGACCATAACCTCTTTTGCATTGTTGATGAATCTTACATATTTATATATATAAATTTTGCATTTGAAAGGGCCTAGTTTTTATTATTGTCTAGGGCCATTGAAATCCACAGGACAGCCCCGTAGACTATGAGCATGTAACATCGAGAATAGATAACCACATGAAAACAAATTAAAGAGTAAGTGGTGTCCATGTATGCTAAGAAGGAGGAAAATGTAATAATTCGAAAAAAACTTAATAAGCTATTTATTGAATGTTAGGAACCTAGAACTTAGAATCCCTTAAAATGGTTACAAATTAATACTCGTAAAAAAGATAAAAACAAAGGTGAATATGCATATATCTGGCACTAACTATACCCTAATTCTTAAAACAAAGGTAAAAAGGGATGAATTACACTTGTTCCTAAAACAAAGAACCAAACGAAAAGCATCTAATAGTTATTTGAAGGAATATGTAGTATGCTCACTAAATTAAGAAGCCTACAAGTAAACATAAACTAGTTGTACAGGAGTCGACAACAGAGCAAAAGAGAACAAATAACAACATCTGTGTGCGGTTGGATGTACTTGATGACCATGTCACATAATTAGTTTAAACATATATTGTTTGACTTCAAAAATCAAATTATCAAGAAGAAATAAGAAGGATCAATTTACAGTACTTTTGCAAGTTCTGAATTAATACTTGGTGACAATCTAGTAGAACAAAATGCTACAAGAAGAATGAAGTCAAAATAACAAATAATCAAAAAGCTATCTTTTCTCCATACTGCTAAATAATCAAATCAACCAAATACCTCAATTTCTTACCTTAACCTTATCCTATATCTAATTGAAAGAACCCTAGATTACTAACATAAAATTGAAAAGTAAAAAAATTACCTAATTAACTATAATCATGCAATCAAACTCAATGAATCAAGCACCCTAACATTAAATCAAAAGGTAAATTAAAAATAATGACCACAAATTATGATCTAAAATAGTCAAGGGTGTATGAACATACCTTCTCCTACTGCTACCTAAAAGTCTGTTGCATCTCATAACCCACAACATAAACCTTCTGTGGAAGGAGTCAGTACTGCTCCACGATCCCCACATATCTAGGGGCGCCAAATAATTTCACACAATGGCGCCAATATTTTCACCAAAAGTGAATAACCGTATGTTGTTGTGTGTGTGGAGTATGTATGTTAAAAATTAAAACTATGATGCATAAGTAATCCTATAGTTTTATTATTAATTATTCACTATATATTATCATTATTATTATTATTAGGCTTTTTTTATATTTTTTATTTTTTGAAGGGCATTATTTTTAGGGGTGTCAATTTTTTGACCCGACACAAAATTCGAGCTGAGACCGACACAAAAACTAATAGAGTCAGGTTGAGTTTAAATAAGTTTCGGTGTGTTCGGGTCGACCCGTCTGACCCGGTTATCCTAAAAGTTTTATAAATAAGTAAAGCTATAATTCTATTAATACTACTTGTATTCTCTGCTTTATCATATCATTATTATTGTTATTTTTATACCAATTTATAAGTATTTTGTTATTATGAACTAGAATTAGTCATGAATCAGAGTACCGGGTCTATAGGATGCTGAAAGAAGAATTGGACCTATATTAGGCGGATTTGTCGGGTTTAGGTCAATCAACTTATTAAGTTACTTAATAACATACAAACAACATTTGTGGATAAATCTTTCTTCTTTCACAAAGGGATTGTCTCGTTAGGTTTTTTACGCTTACCGAGTTTTTTTTCACATTTTTTACAACATAACCAAATCCGAAACAATATGTCTTGAATAGCTTAACTTCAAGTTTTGTATATGCATAGACAATTAGACTTATACTAATCGATACAAGTAAAATTGTAAATGAAGGAAGCTATTTGTGAGATAATTGAACTCGACTTGTTAAAAGACCCACTTAAGCTCCACTTGAGCTTTAATTAGTTTTCAAGCTCAAGATTAACTCAAAGCTTCATCGATTTAACTTTTCTGAGCTCGAGCTTCATACAACAACCCGTTATTATTATTATTATTGTTATTATTGTTATTATTGTTATTATTATTATTATTATTATTATTATTATTATTATTATTATTATTATTATTATTATTATTATTATTATTATTAAATAAATTTGCTATCTTTTAGTTTTCAATCACTTTTGCACCCGCAACCCACCCAACAATCAAACAGACCGGTCTGATTTCGTTGAGGAACAAACATGAGTTGTATATATTTATCTTCTTTTGCAGTTGTCTTGTTAGGACTTTATACACTTACCGAATAATTTAATTTTACATTTTTTATAGGATAACCAAATCTAAAACGCTATGTCTTAAATAGCTTAATTTCAAGTTTCTTGTAAGCATAGGCATAATAATAATCGATACATGTATTGGTAGGGGTGATCAAAGGTCCAAAACCAGACAGTACCGGCCAACCGGACCGGACTGAGATTGAACTAGCCAAAAAATTTAGACTAAGGATCAAACCGAATGTCTTTGGTCAGGTCCGGTCCGGTCTAAGGAGGCATAATAGTCGGGTTTTACGTAAGACCGGTCCGGACCGAGACTGGACCGAGACCGAAATAAGGAAAATATCTGGACCAAGAACGGACCGCTGCTCCTTCGGTTCGGTCGGTCCTCTCAGTCTCGGTCGGTTTTGGGTCTGCGATGCTCAGCCCTAAGTATGGGTGTAGATGTTCAAAGAGCTATTTGTGAGTTACTCTTAAATTCGACTAGTTAAAAGGATGAACCCTTAATGCAATACTTACGGTTCAATTTGTACTCATTGACGAACCCTTAATGCAACACTTACGGTTCAATTTGTACTCATTGACTAACCCTTAATGCAACACTTACGGTTCAATTTTTTTTTGGTAACCGTGATTTCCGACCATTTGGCCGACTAATCCACGGGGTTTGATTTTACTCATTGACTAATGCAACACTTACGGTTCAATTTTACTCATTGCAAGAAAAAAAGTCTATCGTTATGAACGAAAAATGATAAAAGTTTGAGGACATTAAACAATATTTAAACTATTAAGATTAAGAATTTGAGGATTTGAGGATTTTGTTACTATTTTTAAGTTTTTCAGGTTTTAAGAAAAGTCATCCGCCCTTCACATATATGCTCGCAAACAAGATTAAGAAGCTCGATAACAACTCCAAGCGGACTTAGGTCGTGCTTCAGATTATTATATTTAAGAAACATTCATTTTGCAAAATATTTGTGATGATGAATGGTCCAAGTTTATCTAAATAATGAAATAACATAGCTATTCAGATCTCGATGTAGCTCTTTTGGATTTCCGATTTTACGATATCGTTAAGCAAAAACGAGTCGATCATTCGTAGGATCTTAAATTAACTAACTAATGAAGTATAAATGAATTAATTTTAACCTTTATAATTAAGTTTGATTTATTAAATATTTATATGAATTACTCGGGTCAAAAATTTTATTCGGGTCAACCCGAGTTCTAAATAGAGTCGGGTTCAGGTATGTTTTTTCTTAGCCTCAACCCAAATTGACCCGAACCCAACTAACACCCCTAAATCCAATATAAGTATTAACTGGTAAGTTTGGTTCCAAACAGTTTGTTATAGCAAACTAGCATGTATTTTTTAATGAAATGAAATGACACAAGTTTATAATGAAATGATATACTTAAATTCTTGTGTTTCTGAAGTCAACTTATTAAAGTAGCATAATGAAGGCGAAATAAGTTGTGAAATGATCTCTACTGTAAGGACTTGATTCCAGCCTTCCATTAGTTCCAAGTGCTAACCAATGAGTAAAGAATATTGTCCAGTTCATAAAAGTGACAGCGGCTGCAGCGAAACTAGTACATGTTATTGTTCACAAAATGCAAATATAAAAAAGCCAACCTCCATTTTTAGAAAATGCATAGCCATTCACACTTAACAAATCACACTTCACAAATCAATATAAAATTTTAAAATGTATCAGTAGCCATTCACTTGACTAATCAAACCATTAAGTATGATAATATCTATATTCTGAAGTACCAATAGCAAAGTTGGTGCTAAACTACCAGTACCCATGAACTTAAAAGACATGAAAAATCAACATACAAAAACCATTACCAAACTCCCCTTGCTGTAGCCTGCAGTACTAAGTCAGGAGTCAAACACCAACTTTTTCGATGAAAAGGTGAACATATATTAGCACATCAAACTTTTACAAAGCAATAAAGAGAAAATGATTGGACATGTTCAACCATTGATACAACAGATCTTTATACTACTAAACAAACTGTAAAACAACAATACTATCTATCACATATCAGAAGCTACATACTATATCTTGGATAACACAAAACCATATATCTGATGCAGCATCCAATCTCACTGACGCATCCAAACAGTTAAATGTTCAAATTTCACCTTTATTTTCACCCACCATAGCCTCATGATCACCTTTCCCGTATAGAAGACACCCATACATCATTCATCCATCATCTACAATAATGCACAGAGTCAAACACCAACTTGGTGCTAAAAAAACGTTTAGAGACATTAAAAGACGTCAACATGAAAAAAACTCAGTAATCATACACATTACAAAGTCAGTACCAGTAGCCAAGTCGGCATCAATGTACCAGTGGCCAATTTGGTGCTAAAAACATTAAAAGACATCAACATTAAATAAACTATCTCAGTAGCCATTCCGTTACAAACTCAGTCTCAACTTCCAAGTACCAGTAGCCATGAAATTATAACATGAAAAAATCAAACCATTACAGACAGCCATGAACTTATAACATGAAAATCAAAGCCATGAATTCAGTGCCAAATGCCCCATTTTTTATAATTATACCCATATGGTCATCGATAACATTTCAACTGCATTTAGTGACAGTGAAACTAAAGATCGTTAAAGTCCCTGCTACACACCGTTGAGATGTTACCTATGGTAGCTTCTTTCCCACCTATATTGCACTCCTATTTCAACAAACAATTGCAAAACTAATGCAATGCTCCACTTAAAAATCTTGAAGAAATCCAAAAACTGATGGAAGGCACCACTTTACAATTGATTTTTCGAGAAGCTGTTATAGTTATATTAAATTTCAATGTTTGGTAAAGTTGTACAAGTCTGAAAATGAATTAAAACTTATCCTCAAATTATAGAGCTAACATACATCAATGTGATTTCACATATGTAATCATGTAACTGAAAGAAGCAATCGACAATTAATCCAAATTGTACCTCTAATTAGGGTCGTTGTTGTTGTCCCTCAATTTTTTTTAGTTAGAGAATGAATTAACATAACAGGGTCGAGCTTTTATTGAACCAAATTGGTAAGTAACTGTTACCTCCAATTTTTGTTTGGCGGGTTATTTGATGGCGGGAATTAACTGTTGCGCCCTACATCATTTAACTGTTGCCGCCTATTTGTGGGTGGGTTATTTGTGTCACCTGGTTTTCATTTGAGATGTTTTTGTGATTATTATTATTCTCTTATTATATTTGTTAAGTAATAAATTAGTTGTTCAAATATAGTAAAGAGGTAGTAGAAAATATATTTTAATAGATAATACTACTACACAAGATCGTTAGGAGTAAACCACTTTCTCACGGTAGAAAATGTTTTTATCTTCAAAAAAAAAATGTTGTCGTAAATGAATATATCCTCATTAGAATGATTAAGTTCACATAACCGTGTCTAGCCGAATTACAAGTGTTCTCATTGACTTTAACTAATAAAGATATTATTGTTAAATATCCCAAAAACATATAAAATTTTACTTATTTGATAACTCAAATATAGTTGTGACTAAAGTATTTGAATACGATAAAAATTTTAAAACTCGTGGATAAACTTAAGAGCTTACCTCTCAAGTCGTAATATATAACATGATAACCAAACGTCCCAATATAAATACTATTGTATCTTTTTTCTTTAAAGTTAATCTGGTATTTTGTGGTTGTTTTGACTCGTCTTATCAACGTAAACATAACCTAACATCCATCATTGTTAGCGTTCAAGAAATTTTCAAGCATGCACTAAAGATTTTTCCGACTGATTAAAAACGGACTAATTCATGGTAGTTACTTTATTGATGTTCCCTCAAAGATATGTCACTGTATTATTATATTCAAGTTCATCGTGAATCAGTAAGTGAAAATATTTTGCAACGTATTTGAGACAGCTAATAAAAATCCATTGTTATGTCGTCAGAATTCTGTCTCTACTAGTTCCAACCTAAGTTCGTCGCTAATTCCGTCTCTATATGATTACATTTAGCGATAGAATTGTGACCGATGCATAATTCTTTTCTAGTTTTGTTACTGATTTGTCACTTATTTGTCGCAAATTTATCAAAGCCAAATTTTGTAGCTAATTTATCACTAATCCGTCACTGCGAACCAATTTTTTGCGACGCACTAATTCAATCGCTAATTTCCGTCGCTGTTGCTCAGTATTCTAGTAGTGATAAGCTTTTCGGAAGGAAAAAAAAGATTATTATTTTTTATAAATATAAACAAACAACATTTTTTCATTACATATATCTTTTCAATTTCGGCTTTGATTACAACATACCAAACACCACGTAACTAAGTAGAGGGATCTAAGGGTTCGTTTGGTAGGAAGGAATGAAATATCAAATGAATGGAATAAATGATGTAATGGAATGAATGATGCAATGTATTGATTCATTAATGAAATCGATAAAGAAAGACTAAAATGGCCATTGATTATAGGTAGTTTATTTAACGTGGTGAGTTAATAATGGATTTTTTTTATAACTTTCATTCCATTACAAGATGTAATGAAAAAAAAGGAGCGGACTCCTAAGGAATGAAAATGGTGTAACGAGCCATTCCTTACAATAAATCATTACATTGTAAATGTGTAAACAAACAAGATTTTTTTCATTCTACCGTAATAACCTTTTCTATTCCCACTTTGATTACAACATACCAAACGCTACGTATGTATTATCTAACTATCTTATAATGCACAAAGGCCTACTATTATTAGAATACTTAAAATTAAGCCTTACACATTTCAATGCTAAAAGTACAAGTGATTCAACACAATTAGACATTTAATATCATACTACTTATAGAAATTCCCCTCATATTTAATTCTAATATACAATTAATACTAACATTAAATACAATAAATAAAACATTATGTACATTAAATACAATTAATTAACTGCAATAAATACAATTAATGCACTTATTAAAACACCCCCTACATAAGAAATACAAATTATCAAACATATTGTACAACCAACTTAAACACAATTCCCGCATTAAATGCCACTAATACAAATAATAAAGCACATTATACAAATATTCATGCCCGAACGAGCAACGGGCCAAATGGGCTCGAGCCCGAACGGGTACGGGCCAAACGGGCTCGAGCCTGAATGGACACGAGCCAACGCGCTCGAGCCCGAACGAACACGAGCTAAACGAAAATTTTGATATCCGTAAATTTATTGTCAAAAAGAACATAATAAACTAAAATACATGATTCATCGAAAAATTTTATTTCAGGGTACCCGCAGCTGCAACGCGCGGGGACCTGCTAGTTTCTATTTAACAAAAAAAAAAAAAAAAAAAAAAAAAAANAAAAAAACCCCCCAAATTATATAAAATTAGGGTTTTTTCATGTCAATAAATTAGCAAAAAATTAACAATGATTAACATCAATTCACAAGAGCTGAATTACTTAGTCTACCGTTACCTTCATGAATCAGGTTATTTCTTATCCAATTTTGCCCCTTTCTAATGTTTTATTTTAATTCAGTTGTTGAATGATTAATTAGATGTGTTTTTATGATTTGGGTTTGCTAAAATTTGATTTTTATGTGGTTTAGGGTTAGGTTAGTGGAAATTAGGTTAATTTGGGGTGGATTAAGTAATGCATGAGTTAATTGGATTGAATTATGTAATAAAGATTTGATTTTTGTCATAAAGTAGATATTTTTAGGGCATTTTTTAGCATTTTTTGGTTTCTGATTGATTTTTTTAGCTTTTAGTGGTTTTTAGAGGCTAAATTGGTGAAATTACACGACTTTCGTCGAAGATACAGGTTTAAGTTATTTATTTTATAAAATAAATTTTTTGGATAGTGGTTGTGGTGTGAAATGTGAACGGTGATATTTATGAAAGTATGTTATTTTTATATGTGACTTTTACCGTATCATGTGCTCAAAGAATGGTTTCCACGAATGAACCCGACTCATGAGTCCTAAGAGCAAGGTGCTTAAAGAAATGTAAACTGTGACATTTATGAAATCTTAAAAATGACCAGGTTTAGTACTTCTAATGTTTTGGATGGATAAGATTGTGAATTTAGGGGTAGGTAAGTTGAAATTAGTTAAATTTGGAATGATTTTGCTGTTACTGGTGTGGATTAAGTAATGCATGAGTTAATTGGATTGTGTTATGTTATAAAGATGTGATTTTTGATGTGGGTAATTTTTTATTTTATGTTTTGTGTTTTCATAAGTGAAGATAATGGTGAAAGTGGTAATTTTTGTGTGGTTTTTGGAGGTTAGAAAGATGAAATTAGGCGTCTTTCGTGAAGGTTATTAGTTTAAGTTATGGCTTGAAGTGGAAACAGTGATATTTAGGTTGAATTGTGTAATAAAGATGTGATTTTGTTATCAAGTTGACAATTTTAGGGCAAGTTTAAACTTTTTTTGGTTTTCAATTGAATTTTTGTAGTACTTTAGTATTTTAGTGGAATATATAAGTAGGTAATCAGAGTAACTGGGAAAAAGATAGATTTTTTGTGGTTTATAGAGGTTAGGATAATGAAATTAACCGGCTTTCGTAAAGGGTGTAGGTTTTAGTTATGGTTTAAAGTGGAAACAGTTATATATATGAATTTCGAATAAATCTTTTTTTGGTGTGAAGTGCGAACGATGAGGTGCGTAGAAGTCTGCTACTTTTTTTTTTTTTTTTTTTTTTTTTTTTTTTTTTTTTTTTTTCTCGAAATGAAAGAATGTTACGTACATGATAAAGGATATTGTGAAAGGTATTTCCGAGTAACCCATGTTAGGGTCCATTGAGCAGGGTGCTTAGCTGTTCTATCTTTGTGAACCATAATAGTTACTCGCTCTTGAACTTATATAGTAATAAGAGTTTCATGCCTATAACTAAAAGCATGCCCATTTCATAACTAGCCAGCTAGGCAGTGAAATAGCAGTAGCTGTAACAGGTGAATCTGTAATTATGATTTAAAATTGTAGAAGACAGTAGGTTGTAGTAAGAAGCATGGGATATTCGTCATTAAGAATGGCTAATGACTCGAAATTTTACCAGACACAATAAGTATGTTAAATTCCTCGAAAACAATGAAAGTTACTTGAGATAGGTTATAGGAGATGGTGAAATATGTTAATGGTGGCTATGACGCGCTTAATATAAGGTCTACAAATAAACACGACTCAATGATCGTAGGAGTACGGTGCTTAAAAGAAATGCAAGCTGTGGCATTTATGAAATCGTACCAATGACCGGGTTTAGTACTTTTAATGTCATAAGAGTTTTATGTGTACAACTAAAAGCGTACCTACTCCATAGCTAGTCAGCTAGGCAGTGAAATAGCAGTAGTCATAACATTTGATTTTGTCGTTAGGAATGGTCTATTGATTTATAATTGTAGCAGTGAGTATGGAGTTGTATGACAGATAGTTCTTAGGGAATCTATCACGTTAGTAGATATTGAATTGAAATAATTTTTTTAGTGAAATATATTGGTAGCTAGTTGGAATTTTGAGTAACTTATGTTTATGATATAGCTTCTCAAAGTGGTGCTACTGAAAAAGAAAATTCTGTTTCTGATTTTTTGAGTTCGATCTTGTGGTGTATTCCTTTGTAGTGAGTAGGGCCTCTTTCTCGTTAATCAGTTAAACATTACCCGAATTTTACAAAGGAGTTTGTTTATAATTCAATTTTGAAATGGAATAGTGATATTTTATTATTGTAAATTACTTTTTCTGTAAATGAAGTAATGTTGCAGAAAAAAGAGATTGTGAATCATGTATTTAACTGTGCTATCTGCTGCGTAAAATAAAGGTCTTACACTCTCACCCAATAAACATGACTTAAAAGTCCTAAGAGCGATCTGCTTAGTCGATTTCTGTGCAAACCGGATATTGCTAACTGCGCTGCTGTAATACTTAGGGTGCTTTTAGTTGGAGAACAAATTCTTTTGTTTTCTATCTCTAGTTTTGTAAAAATTTGGAAGTGAAATTTATCTCAACAAAACACTTGAAAATATAGAAAACGCGTTTAGTTGATGTTTGCATTTTCTATTTTGAAGAAGGGGAGGGAGGGTTGTGGGTTACAAAGGAAAACAAGGAAAACAACTAAAATTTGTTTTGTAATTTTCCTTGTTAAGTTAGGAAATAGGGGATTTTGTGTTTTGCAAAATATTTTGTTAACGCATATTTGAACGCGATCTCTGGTTTCCTTGTTTTCTACAAAACATTTTGTGGAAAACAAGGGTGTTTCCCCCCAACTAAACGCACCCTTACAATCTGTATCTCTATCTCTTCTTCATTATAAAGCATTTGGGACCTTCCCAAAATGGAAGTCTTAAAATATTAAGCCAACACACTTTGTTATGGAATTGTGTTGGTTTTGCTATGAAATCAATAGCTTGCAGCATACTCATAATAGATAAATGCAAATTTTAATAAGTATAGCTAGAATAACATTAGTTACAACGCTTTAAAAGCACTTTTTGTAAACATGTTTTAAAAAAATTAATTAAAAAATACAATGTAATTTAATATAAGAAAAAAAGGTCTATAACCATAACTACCTATTGACATTTCAACTCTTCTAATAAATGTGATTTTTAAAACACCCCTAAAATGAAAAATACATGTTATTATACATATTGTTAATAAAACTCACAAAGCTTCATACAATTCATAGTTGTCAAAAGCGAATGCGATTGCAAGGCGCAAAGACCTAAAATCTCGCCTAGGCGAGAGGCGCATAAAAAGCGCGGGCCCAAAAAAAAAGGCGTAGGGTTGCAATAAACTTTGATTTTGATTCATTTTGTGTTTCTGGTTAGATTCTAGGGTTGCAATAAGATTCACACTGCATTCTAACACTATCCCACTAACTTAATTGGATTAAAACACTCAATCAAAAAATCCCAAATCATACCATGAACCCTAATTTCCAAAATCAAACCAAACGTGTTTCTGGGTATGATTGGATCCTTGTATCATGTTTATAACATGATTCCGACCAAAACCCACTAACTTAATTGGATTAAAACATTAAATCAAAAAATCCCAAATCGTACCATGAACCCTAATTTCCAAAATCAAACCAAACGTGTTTCTGGGTATGATTGGATCCTTGTATCATGTTTATAACATGATTCCGACCAAAACCCACCCATTTAATCACACTCGTAGGCCCAAATCGTCGCTTTAAATGTCTGTGAGCCTGAGCCTAGGGTTTTAGGCGCTGTGGGCCCTCCTCACCGTCGCCTGTCGCCTAGGCGCACAAGGCGCTCGCCTTTGACAACACTGATACAATTTATATGCAAACAACTTGATGGTACATATGGTTTTAAAAACCGGACCGGACCAACGGGTTCAACCGGGAACCGGAGTTGCCACCGGTTTGGCTAGCTAATTAAAGCCGTCCGAAACGAACTTGAGAGGACCCCGGAACTGGTAAAAACGGGTGAACCGGGCCGTACCAGGATCATTTTCTTGTTTTTCTCAGATTAATCAGCTCGTCATTGTTATTTTGTTGGTGCCTGACTTTAATCATAGGGGTACCGCCGCCGCAATGTGCGGGTACCCTGCTATGTACTATAAGAGTTATGTACTCATCGGCGCATCGAGTATAGTAGATAACATGGGATTTTGTCATTAAGAAAATGACTCAAAATTCTATTGGAGACAGTAAGGTGTTGTGTGGCAGACATTTTTTAGGTTATCAATAGGGGTGAAAACGAGCCGAGCCGAGCTCGAGCCTGCCAGAGCTCGAGCTCGGCTCTTTTATATTTTAGAAAGCTCGAGCTCGGCTCGGTTCGAGCCTTAAGATTTGAGCTCGAGCTCGGCTCGTGGTATGATATATAAACTCGGGCTCGGCTCGTTTGTGACATGCTTATATAAAGCTCGAGCTCGGCTCATGTTTTGAGCTCGTTTGTTCTTGGTCGTCCTTGGTCCAAATTGATAAGTACTCATTTAACTTTATGTTCACAAATTTTTTTAACTAGTAGTTCTCGATTTATAGATATGCGTTCTATTTAATTGCTTGGTCTAAATATGTTGAATATACATTTTCCTCATTTTGAAACATTATTTATACTACGTGCTTGTAAAAGACAAGTGGTTAAAACATTTTTATATTCATATATGCTAGTACAATGGTATTTCAAAACCAGTCAAAAGCCAATGGTTTCTGAAAGTATCTAACAAACAATTACAAACAGACATCAGGTTCACCCATCACTGTTTCGAAAAAAAAAAATTAAAAAATCAAAGATCTCAGATTCTTAACTTGTTTTCATAAATGGTAATAGATTCACAAGTTTTTTAACAACCCATCATAGATCTTTTTCGAAAAAACCTATAACAAAACTGTTATGATTTTTCTTTCTTTCGTTTAAAGAAAACATGAAACAAGAACAAGTAAAACGAGTACCTACCTAAGACCTTTACAAAGATCTTACGCTAAAACTTGTGCTTGATTCTTTGTGGTTCGGTTTTTCAGTAGATAAAAACCATAGGAAAGTTGTGTTTCGTGAGTGGCTTAATCAAAAGAAAGAAATAAAGGGATAAGGAGATCTATTGTTGCATTTGGTTTACAAGAAAAGGTTATTGTTATTGTAATTCGTGGATTGTGAGTTAAAAGAACAAGGGACGAATTTTTTGAATTGTGAGTTAAAAGAGCAAGGGACCCAATTTTTTTCTCTAGATCTGTGTTTGGTGAGAGGATAATTGATGGCTGCGTGAGTTTAGGGTAGTAAGACAATATATGTAGGGTAGTAAGACAATATATATACTAGAAATACCTAGGGCTCGTTTAGGCTCGCGAGCCTACTTGAGCTTTTTATATAGAGCTCGGGCTTGAGCTCGATTATTAAATGAGCCCAAACTTAGGCTCGAGCTCGGGCTCAAGCTCGTTTAGGCTCGGCTCATTCGAGCTTTTTACCGATCCGATCCCGAGCTTTTCACGAGCGGCTCGGCTCGTTTCCACCCCTAGTTATCAATTTTGTTAGTTCTTCATTTTAAAGTTAACTTTTCGTAAACCATATTTGTAGGTGATTAGAGTTTTGGGTAACTTGCTTATGGTTCATGTTTTTGAAGTGTCGTGTCTGGGTCTGTTTTTTTGGTATTGTGAGGCTAAGTTGACATAACTACCCAAACTATTTTTAAGGATATAGGTTTTACATAGGTCTTGATCTCCTGAAGTGGAAACAATGATAATTGTGAACATAAATCAAATTCGTTACCCAATTATTTAGGGACATGGATTCTACTTAAAGCTGGAATAGGAACAGTGAAATTTACATAAGAAAATACTCCAAAGAGATTTTGAATACATATTTTTAACAATAAAGGTCTCACTGAATAACAGCATTTAAGGGTCCTAATTTTAAGACGTTCTTAGTCGCTTTATGTTTGCAAACTTAGCTAGCTCTAAGTCTTAAAATGTGCCGTGAATTTTTATGCCTATAGGCATACTTATTCCATAGCCAGCCAGCCAGGCAAATCTCTTACCCTGATTTACATCAATAAAGTTTTTTTTTTTATAGCCAATTGAATTTTTGATCGATGCCTAATATACATCACCTGCTGATTTTGTATCTTGGCCTTTTATATTATAATATACGTTTTTGAATAATTAATAGTAACTCCGTAGTTTATTTCAGGTTTCACGCATACTGCCTTCACATTAGGTTATGAGGCTGCACTTAATAAAAGTACAATAGATGGAAATGTAGTTCCACCTGGTGCTCTTGTTACATTTGTGCAGAAAGGAATTCAGTATCTTGAGCTTGAAGCAAACCTAACTTGTGTAAGCACTGTTACTATCTTATTAGTTTTCTTGTTTGTGATACTTTATTGTTTTGTTTATCTGACTAACGGGTCTGTTCGGTTCCAGAATGATTCTGACATTGATGAAGATTTCTCTTTTATACAACCAATTGACCTTATCACAAAGGATGTATATGAACTACAACAAATGATAAAGGAAAAGAAGCAGTCCCTTCAGAAAGCTAAAAACAGAGAAAAAAACAAAGACATTGCCAATTCAGCACGTGAACATGAGCAAGAACATGCTAAAGAAAGGGAGAAAGAGCATGCCAGGGACAGAGAAAAGGAACATGAACAGGAACAAATTAGAGAAAGAGAAAGAAAACGGGTTCATATGCGAGAAAAGGAAGAAGAGCAGGAACGACAACATATTCGAGAAAAAGAAAGGAAAAATCAAATGGAGATTGAAAATAATCGAGAAAAAGAAAAGGAAAAACAACAAAGAGATAGAGAACGCGAGTTGGAGAAAGAGAAGGTAGAGAGGGACAGAGAGAGAGAAAGGGAAAGGGAAAGGGAAAAAGATAAAGGTAAACACAAAGAAAAGAAGAATGAGGATATTGCTGATGGTAGACGTGACGAGGAGAAGATACGAGTCCAACTTGAAGAAAATGCGATCACAGAAGGTAATATACATTATTGACTAAAACCAATGTGAATAAAATGAGTATTATTTGTCTTTTATTACTCATTGATACATTTCTTGCAATGTGAAATAGGACCGGAACCAATGGAAATTGACACAAAATTGTCGTCTTCTCTTATTCCCAACTCTGATGTGACCGTTTTAGAAGGCCATACCTCTGAGGTTTGTGTATATCCCTAAAACTAGCTTTAATTTTGGTACCTATATTTCAAGATTTCATTTTGATTCAGTGTCAAAAAATGGGAATTGAGTATTTGACTTTAGTATATTTACTTCTATTTGATAATTTATGATCATCTCTTTGACCAGTGAATATGATATTCTTTTTTTATATATTTTGTTTGTATAGAAAGTAAATTTTAAGCTTATAGGCATTTTTCCAAAAGCCAAAATTCAAAGAAGTTAACTTGTAAAAGTTACCCTTTGTATTATTTTCTTTACTGGAAATTAAGAAATAAATGCAATGGTATGTGTTCATATTTAGTAACAGGTTATATGGAATCATCTTTTAAGATGGATGATAAGTTAGCAGGTCAAATATGTTCCTGAATCTGTTTATGAGAATGGCCATTTATGCTTCTGCTGATTCTCCTCATCATTTTTTGCTTATAGTAACGACTAATGAGCAGTTTAGAAGTCCTGCCTCTTACACTATGTTCTCANGAGAAAGGGAAAGGGAAAGGGAAAAAGATAAAGGTAAACACAAAGAAAAGAAGAATGAGGATATTGCTGATGGTAGACGTGACGAGGAGAAGATACGAGTCCAACTTGAAGAAAATGCGATCACAGAAGGTAATATACATTATTGACTAAAACCAATGTGAATAAAATGAGTATTATTTGTCTTTTATTACTCATTGATACATTTCTTGCAATGTGAAATAGGACCGGAACCAATGGAAATTGACACAAAATTGTCGTCTTCTCTTATTCCCAACTCTGATGTGACCGTTTTAGAAGGCCATACCTCTGAGGTTTGTGTATATCCCTAAAACTAGCTTTAATTTTGGTACCTATATTTCAAGATTTCATTTTGATTCAGTGTCAAAAAATGGGAATTGAGTATTTGACTTTAGTATATTTACTTCTATTTGATAATTTATGATCATCTCTTTGACCAGTGAATATGATATTCTTTTTTTATATATTTTGTTTGTATAGAAAGTAAATTTTAAGCTTATAGGCATTTTTCCAAAAGCCAAAATTCAAAGAAGTTAACTTGTAAAAGTTACCCTTTGTATTATTTTCTTTACTGGAAATTAAGAAATAAATGCAATGGTATGTGTTCATATTTAGTAACAGGTTATATGGAATCATCTTTTAAGATGGATGATAAGTTAGCAGGTCAAATATGTTCCTGAATCTGTTTATGAGAATGGCCATTTATGCTTCTGCTGATTCTCCTCATCATTTTTTGCTTATAGTAACGACTAATGAGCAGTTTAGAAGTCCTGCCTCTTACACTATGTTCTCAAGTTGAGTAAAAGAGAGTAAAGTGAAAGAAAGTGATGAAATGTAAAAATGCTCATGTTCTCAAGTTTTTGTTAGGAGTGAAAGTGAAAGTAAAAGAGTAAAAGTGAGGTGATTTTCCATTGAAAACTTTCACCCCACTTTTGGGGTGAAACACAACTTTACTTCATTTCCATTTCTTTACTTCCTCTTTCTTTATTTTACTTTCACTTTCATCTTAATTTTTTCTTGAGAACATAGTGTTACTTAACTGAATACCCGTAGTATATCAAGAAGGTGCTAATAAGCAGATTTGTCTGCTTGTGGTCAATCTTAAATGTCACATTATGGTACCTGAGATTTGGACTTCGGTTTAGGATTTAGGTTACTCTTGCTCCCAAAAACATTTTCGTGGTTGCATAAATGATTTATCAACTCTCTTTTACGTTTGTGGCAGGTTTTTGTTTGCGCATGGAGTCCGGCTGGTTCTCTTTTGGCATCAGGGTGTGTACATTACCTATCAAACACAACATTAATTATGAAGTCATCAAGCCTTTTGTGAAGTTGAGTTGGTATATTAATTCATCACATAACTTGAATTTATATTTATTTTGTATTCATTATGTCTAGGTCTGGAGATTCCACAGCTCGAATCTGGACACTTAATGATGGACCTTGTAGCTCTAATTCACAAAAGGGGCCCTATGATGTTTCTGTTTTGAAACACTACAGAGGTAGAACAAATGATAAGAGCAAGGATGTTACCACACTGGACTGGAATGTGAGTTTTTTCCAATATTATTAATTGATTTTGACTTCCATTGGCGGACAATTTTTCATAAAGTCGTGTCTTTTATTTAGAGTGAGGGCACGCTTCTTGCAACTGGCTCTTATGATGGACAAGCCAGAATTTGGAGTAAAGATGGTAAGTAGCATTAGACTTCCTCTTGTGGTTTTGCCATAGATTTTGGAAATTGGATGCTTATGTCTGCATTTTAAAAAGAGAAAGTTCAACAATTTCGTATTAATATTTTGGCAAATCGCATAATGAGGTAACCAACTGTGGTCTAATTTGTGTTTTGGGTAACTAATTCTGATTTCACCCATAAAGATTAGCTAACTATCAGGTAATCTAACCTGGTAAAAAATGATGACATGACAGTTTTGACTTTTGACCATGTTAATTTTTTTGTACTTATGAGGAGCTGTTGTGTTGTTGAAATGACGCCTCAAAACCAGTGAATTAAATTACCCTAAATGAAATTTCTTTGAATGTTTGAGCCTTTTTATAAGGCCAAATAAAGGGTTCTAGACCAAAGTTCGTTACCTGATCTATCAATGCAATTTTTCATTAAATTTTGATCTGATGCTTTGAAAAGGTTGCAGCTTATTATTTTCTAATAAGTTAAAATTTTCTCTAGGGGAGCTGGTAAGTACGTTAACAAAACATAAAGGGCCAATATTCTCTCTGAAGTGGAACAAGAAAGGAGACTATCTTTTAAGTGGCAGTGTGGACAAAACTG
Organism: Artemisia annua; assembly: GCA_014162995.1. Classification (NCBI taxonomy): domain Eukaryota; kingdom Viridiplantae; phylum Streptophyta; class Magnoliopsida; order Asterales; family Asteraceae; genus Artemisia; species Artemisia annua. The sequence goes on along the minus strand of LBNU01008527.1, from coordinate 29,181 downwards.
CAATTGTATGGGACATCAAGACTGGAGAATGGAAACAGCAGTTTGAATTTCATGCAGGTGCCTTAATGTCAAATCTCGTATAACTAATTCGTATTTTATTCTGATTTGCTATGTTTTGCCACTATAATATTATTATTGCAGCTCCTACTCTTGATGTCGATTGGCGCAACAATAACTCTTTTGCGACGTGCTCTACTGACAACATGATATATGTTTGCAAAGTTGGAGATAATCGACCCGTTAAAACTTTTGCGGGCCATCAGGTATGTTACTTATTGCATGATCATTTTCTTTTTGATATTTTTAAGCTGTCGTTTTTGTATTGATTAAAAATGTTATTCTAGGGTGAAGTTAATGCTATCAAATGGGATCCTACTGGTCAACTTCTGGCTTCATGTTCAGACGATTCCACTGCAAAGGTGAATGTTTATTTATATTGTTCTTAAAGCAAGGACATCTACATTTGTAAAAACAACAAATATTACTTGTATTTTTTATATTATTCCAGCAAATGTAACCACATTAATGATGACTAGACGAGTACCCGTGCATAGCAACGGGATTTTATAGCGATAGATAGTTTATTGATAAAAAAAGTTTATAGGTTATATATAAACGAAAAATAATAAAAGTTTGAAGATTTGGGAATTAAACATAATGTTTTGAAACCCGGTTCGACCCGGGTGGTTCAACCGGTTGAACCGTTCCGGTCGAAAAATAGGTCGATTTAAACCGGGTCAACTTGCTAGGTTGGGTCGAAAACGGGTCAAATTAAACTGGGTCAACCTGCCGGGTTTGAAGCGTCCCGGGTCAACCCGGTTTGTGTTTTAATTGGTTTTTATTTAATTTGATAGATATGTTTTTAATTGGTTGTACAATGTGAATAAATCATTGTACTTTTAAGCAAGGTTGCAAAAATTGTGAATCGGTAGTCGGGCGGTCGACCACCTTGTAGCTTGTAATCGGTCTAGGCGGGATTAATCGGTGATTAATCGGATTGCCAATACTGACAAATTTTGGTTATTTCCGACAAGTTTTGTGTATTTTTGGTGTGTTTTAGGTATTTCCGGCAAGGTATTTTCTAAAAAACAACTTGTAATAGACTTAAACTGTTACTATAACTGATCAAAATAAGTTTACAGTGAGTTTTGGGTACTTCCGGCAAGATTTATAGGTTTCCGGAAAGTTTGACCACCATTGACCGCCGTTGATCACCGTTGACCACGGTTGACCTATGTGTTTGACCAGTTACATAAATCGGCAAGGTCAGTGGCCTTGTAGCACCTAATCGGTGATTAATCGGCCTTGTAGACCTTTTTTTGCAACATTGCTTTTAAGTAATGGATAATGTTTTGAAACCCGGTTCGACCCGGGTGGTACAACCGGTTGAACCGTTCCGGTCGAAAAATAGGTCGATTTAAACCGGGTCAACTTGCTAGGCTGGGTCGGAAATGGGTCATTAAACCGGGTTAACCCGCCGGGTTTGAATCGTCCCGGGTCAACCCGGTTTGTGTTTTAATTGGTTGTATTTAATTTGGTAGATATGTTTTTAATTGGTTGTACAATGTGAATAAATCATTGTACTTTTAAGTGATGGGGTGTTTTAATAAGAGTATTAATTACATTTCACTTTTAACATTTCTTGAAAACTCAACATTGACCATTTTTCCATTATAGGTAGTATAGATAAATCACAGTTATCTACTTATCTGTATGACACATTGACGCCTATTAACCAATACCTCAAATGGCTACACTATCACAAATTCACAATTTTAGCCCCCTGATGCACTTCCACCTTGCTGTTTTTTGCTAAATTAGCTTCATGAAATGGCCACTTTCCTTATTTCTTGCTCCTATATTTCTTAGTGAATTTTCGCATCATAATTAATTATTGACTATTACAGTTGGATTGACCACTTATATTAATCATGATATAGATATGGAGCTTGAAGCAGGATACCTGCTTACATGATTTGAAGGAGCATACAAAGGTAATACTAATATTACATACTTTTCCAATGTGATGATCAGCCAGCTTTAATCGTCTAAATTTTATGAAATATATTTGCAGGAGATATATAACATCAAGTGGAGTCCCACAGGTCCAGGAACCAATAACCCTAACCAGCCGCTAATCCTGGCAAGGTAATATGCTGCCGTGAGAAGTTTTAATTATAGTTTTAGTTATATATGTGCAAGTCAAGGGTGCTTCGGATTTATTCATACAGCGTTTTCTAATAGATTTTCTTGTTTGAATTTTCTTTTGCTGAACAGTGCATCATTTGACTCTACAATAAAACTATGGGATGTGGAAACAGGGAGCCTTCTTCACAGCCTAGCAGCCCATGGGTACAACAATACTTATATTAACATTTACCGCTTTTCTAATGCGTTTCCATTTTTCACTGATTAACAATTGCATAACAATATTATAGTTTTACGAGTTTTTATTCAAGTTAATAACCTATATTAACATTAACTATTTATTACTGAATATTTTCATTGGGTAAAAAATGTTGCCATGACAGACTTAACTATTATAGTTTTAAGAGTTTTTCTTCAAGGTAATAATATAGCACTTTTTAGGTGCCATGTCAGTGAAAAATGTCAATATGGTCAAACAGTGCTGAACTACTGATAGTATGATACTTGAGCTGCCATGTCATAATTTGGCTGGTTACTAGGTCAAATTACCATATATTTTCTTTTATGGAACTGTGATGGGTTTTGTAGCCTACAAAAAAATGAGATCAAAGTTCTCTATCCTTTTTATGCAGTACCTTTGTTAAAGATGTGTAGGTAACAGCGGGTAGAAAAATTGTACCGGACATATGAACACTATTTTCTAGCAACATATGTTTGAGTGATTATAATGATTCTTTTTTTAATTAAATGGCAGGGATCCTGTATATTCAGTTGCATTTAGCCCCAATGGTGAGTATTTGGCAAGTGGATCATTGGACAAATGCATGCACATATGGTCGGTTAAAGAAGCCAAGGTAGTTAAAACTTATGTCGGAAGTGGTGGGATCTTTGAGGTTTGCTGGAACAAAGAAGGTGATAAAATCGGTGCATGTTTCTCAAACAATGTACTATGTATCTTGGACTTCCGTATGTAGTTTTTCTTTCATCATCAACATGGCCTGAAATTGTTTTAGGTGGTTGTGTATCGACTAGAATGTTTGTTTAGTTGTAGGTATTTTGGTACCGATTTAGTGAATCTTAACCTGTAGTTTTGTTCGGTATAACATTAATATGGTAACAATTGCCGGAAGATTATAGATGTTGGTTAATAGTTGTCATACAAATAAGTCCACCAATTTTACTTTCATTTTTTTTTTTTTTTTTTTTTGGGTTAAAATCACGAGACTAGAGTCTTTCTGAAGAATCTCTTACAAGGTTTTCTCAGCATCACTGATTCTTGCATGGCTTGTTTTCTGGGCAAAGGCGGAAATCTTCTCTAAGGGCTTGATTACTAAATTAGTAATAACTGTATGCAAAATAGTTAAATGATGATTTGGACACATGCAAACTCTCTTCAGGAAAACACATTTGCATCAGATTTTGAAGCTATGGCAAGTGGGAATTAGTAAGAGTTTTTCTAGAGCCAAATCTTGTATGGGCGACGAGAGTTTAGAAAAACACATGTTTGAAGAATTTAATGCAACTGTATTTCATACTTGGCCGAGTGAGTGGGCTCCCAGATTTCCCAGCCATCTATAACCTGGATGTTCCTATTATTGGGCAACAAAGCGTGATACGCTGGTTTGGAGGGACTCTCAAGGGCTGGAAAAATGCTTCTCAGTTGGAATTGCATGGGAGGATATCCGTCCTAGAGGTAATGAAACTGCATGGACTCACATTGTTTGGTTTTCTCATTGCAACCCGTTTCACCTTTGGTTAGTTATGAAGCGTAAGCTCAAGACTCGAGACTTATTGAGACAATGGGATTCGACTAATACCTGTTTCAATGCCCGCTATGCGAACTACAACCCGATTCACATAATCACTTTTTCTTCGAATGCTCTTTCTCATCTCAGGTTTGGTTCGGTGTGATTGCTGGTTTTCACAATGTTTCGGCATCCTTGGATTCTATTGCCTTGGCTAAGTGGCTAACCCCTATTGCGAAGAAGAGGTCCGCTAAAAGCATCATTGTTAAACTTGTTTTTGCGGCCACTACATATTTTATTTGGCAAGAAAGGAACTCTCGGTTGTTCATGCACAACAAATGATCACACGACCAGCTTGTAGAGGTTATCTTTTCTACTGTTCGGCTCAAGCTTTGCACGTTCCAGTTCAAGAAATCGAGCCGTGTGGATAGTGTTCTGAATAAATGGAACCTATCATGCCGACTTATTCAAGATAGTGTAACGTAACGTAAATGTTGGTTCAGCCTAGTCATTATGGACGTTTTGTTTTTTCTTTCTTCTATGTATCAGCTAGGCGTATATGTTCCATGAGATTGGCATGTCAATCTTATGTGGTTGGAAGCACATTATGGTATGTTTGCTTTGTATAGTAGTGTTTTGCCATATGAACGTTATTGATTGATTTATATATTTTACCAGGGTAAAAACCCTTTACCCAAAAAATGCAATTGTATTTCAATGAGCTTGATTCATTAACAATGACTCAATAACTCCAACTGCAAATTGGGTGTTTGTAAAATGCGTATAAAGCAATTAAACAAAAGGGTGATGACCTAAAAAAAATTGCAAACGAGCTTGCATCATAATGTTCTTTGCACAATTTCATCCTACTGCCACTACAATAAAGCACCTCATTTTACACTATTATATTGTTATATTTTCACCTTTAAAAGCGTGTAAAAAATTAAAGTACACGCTCCCTGATGAGACGAAAAATGTTACGTTTTTAGGGGTCTGTTTGAGTCCTAATTCGTATATTATTTGATCGGATTTCACCCAAAGTCGTTTCTTTTCTCATTTTAGGTACTTTTGAGGAGAAAATCACAAAAGAAGCATTTTCGGGCGTTTTCGGAGTGAAAAAGTGCGGAAAACAACAAAATCTCAAAAGACCCTAAAGTGCACAGAAGGTGACGGCGTCACAAGCTTCAACGTGACGACGTCAGGAACAAATGAAGTGAAGAA
>LBNU01008527.1:0-14455 GCA_014162995.1 Artemisia annua | reverse complement strand
AAAAAAAAAAAAAAAAAAAAAAAAAAAAAAAAAAAAAAAAAAAAAAAAAAAAAAAAAAAAAAAAAAAAAAAAAAAAAAAAAAAAAAGTTTATAATCTTTTAATGACAACAACTTGCTAAGGAGCTAGGTATAAGTCCATCCATGACATGAAATTTATAGAACTTTTATGCTTTACATTACTCATTATGATTAATGAAACCTCAATTATATATATTTACGGAATATTTAGTTTGTATACGTTAGCATATTCTCTAAAAAGCATATATTTAGAAAAATAAGCTGAAAACGATAGCATGAACAAGTACAATTGCTCGTATTTAACTCAGTGAAAAAGAAATATGTGTGACAGATCGATTGATAGGAAATATGACCAAGGAAAACATGGTAAGAACTTCAGATAAAATATGACTTTGATCATGGCACGTAAAAGAATCGTTCAAGGAAAGTAATATATATGCAACATAATTTACATAACCGTGTATATTAGTGTTATTTACAATGATTGGCATACGTGTCTTTAATTTTATTTCATTGTAAGTTAAAAATACCAATTTCATGCTTTTAATTATTGGAGAGGTCGTAGTCCGAAAGTACTTATCAGCATCTTTGATAAATTGTTAATTCTGTTACTAAAGTCAAATCAATTTATAATTACAATACTGTATTAGGGGGTTATTTTATTTAAGTACTTTTTGTTTTGAAACAAAATTTATTCATGTCATTTAATGACAAGAAATATAAAAAACATGAAATGAGTAGATGACTGATAAGTTTAATTATTTTTTTTAAGTGATCTAATTTTTAAAGTTATCGTATTATGTCATTCTTATAAAATAATGTTGTACTCTTGAAATTTTATAATATTTCCAGTGTTTTTACTCATTTTTTAATATAATCTTATAAAGGAGGGGAATTTGCTTATTTAATTTTTGTTCAGAAAATAATGCCTCAACTATCCCTCGTTGAAAGAAGAACTTAAGTACACATTAAAAGAAGGTTACCTAAGTGAGTTTTAAATTAAATATACACAAGGTAAAGACATATTATGTAATCATAAAAAGTAAAATAAAATCAAATTAGCAAAATACATTTTATGCGTAGTTGAAAACTTCGTCGTGTTACTTATTATACGTAGTACTAGTTATAATACCCGCGCACGCGCGGGTTTTTTAATTTTTTTTTTTTGAATAATAATATATTTTTATTTATTAAAAAACAAATAATCTAATCTTTAAATTTGTTTTGTTGATATACTACATAAGTAGAAGATAAACACAAAAGATAAATTTTTTAAATGATTATCTTTAATAATAAAAAATTATAATTAAAATAAAAATTAAAATATTACTTAATAAGGGAAGGTTGAGTTTTTCAAAATGGAAAAGTCCCCACTTGGGGTTTTGTTTTATTATATAAAAGATAAGGATTTTAAATGCCTAGAAGCCGCTAAATAATTTTATGGTTACGCTTAATTATAAGTCACATCAAAATGAGTCACAATCTTCTCTCAATGTTCAAACAAAACACTATTAATTACTCCTTTATTTTACAATTTTTACATTTAACCTTATATTTTATACAATGTTTTATTTTAATTATTTTATTAAAAGATACAGTAATAACCTATAAATGTATATTCTTTATCATTTTATTCTTTTATATTTATCGAATAAATTTTTTTGCAAATTGAGGTAACAAAATTACAGTTTCTGATGTATTTTGTGACTATTTTGCGATTCAATTTATTAACACTCCTATTACTCGAGAGAGGGAAAAAAAATTCACAAAATACATGAAACTGACAAAAATAAAAGTTTCTTACTTGGAATAGCCAAAAATAAATAAATAAATAAAAAAAAAGAAAAAAAAATCAATACATATAAAATGATAAGGTGATAAGTAAGATACATTTATAAATCATTATCTTTTTATTTATACAACTAAAACTTCAAAACAATTAAAAATTATAATTTTACCATACAAAATACTTTTTAGTCTCCTAGCATTGCAAGGACAATAAAAACCTTATTATTATCCTATATGGCTCGTTTACAAAATACTCGTGGCACGTACTACACCCTTATAGTTGGGGGTACTCCAACGAGACCAACAAGATTAACCAGGAACCCATGCATTAAGCAACACTTCCAAGTAGAACCCGACCTTCAGAATTTGACTCGTGACATAGAGCCTAGAAGCCGCTAAATAATTTTATGGTTACGCTTAATTATAAGTTACATCAAAATGAGTCGCAATCTTCTCTCAATGTTCAAACAAAACACTATTAATTAATATTTATTTTACAATTTTTACATTTAACCTTATATTTTATAATGTTTTATTTTAATTATTTTATTAAAAATAATAACCTATAAATGTATCTTCTTTATCATTTTATTCTTTTATATTTATCGAATAAATTGTTTTGCAAATTGAGGTAACAAACTTACATTTTCTGATTTATTTTGTGACTATTTTGCCCTTCAATTTATTAACACTCCTATTACTTGGGAGAGGTAAAAAAGTCACAAAATGCATGAAACTGACGGAAAATAAAAGTTTGTTACTTAGATTAGCAAAAAAAAATTATTCAATACATATAAAATGATAGGGTGATAAATAAGATACATTTATAAATCATTATTTTTTTATTTATACAACTAAAACTTGCTTCGCAATATATAGGGTATGTTTGGCGAAAGTAACTGTTGCTGGAACTGGAAATGGTGCTGGAGATGGTGCTAGTGCTGGAGATTATAAAAAGAGATTATTTTTATAAGCTACATGAAGTAACCTTTGGTTTTAAGAGATTATAGAAAATTATTTTTTTTAGAATCTCTTATAAGTTATGTCTGCCAAACAAAGATTATTTTTTAAGTAGCTTGTTTTTTGAAAAAATAAGCATAATCTCTCAACAATTTTGTGTGCCAAACATAATTATCAAACAATTACAAATTATAATTTTACCATACAAAATACTTTTTAGTCTCCTAGCAATGCAAGGACAATAAAAACCTTATTATTATCCTATATATATGGCTCGTTTATTAAAAAAAACAAAAATATATATATATTTAGGAACGTTTCAACTGATCGAGCTCTATATATGAAAAGAAGTTGATAAACGACACCTTTCACTCTGTATACGAAAAGAAGATTCATCACACGAAAACGATAACATCTCTTTGTCAAGTACTCCTAGTATTTTATTAACATACTTTCATGTAACATCAATTCATACATATTCACTAGATCCATAATGACAATTTATTTTTCATCAAAACAAGCATCTTTATTAAATGTATCCCCTTCGGTTACGTTACACCAACCATTTCAACACATACACACACTTTCCTAGTTCATTTATATTTCTACCACATCTCTCTCTCTCTCAAATATTTAAACCATAACATATTCCGGTAAACTCGCTGATTCAAATTTTATATAAAAAATTTCCGAACATTGAGGCCATCAAATTCGAAAAAACATATATCACAAATCATTCCACAACAAACCCAAAAAACGTTTCGTCGTAATATATTCATATTCACTAGAACCATCATATATATATTTTTTCACGGCGAAACCCTAACCCTAAACCTAACCCTAAATGCCAAAACAAAAGCAAATCATATTCCATAAATCACCAACAGAACGACGTAAACTAATACAAGATCATCCAGAAGATTATTCATATTCATCACGTGGTAGTAGTCGTCACAGGATAGCTGAGGTAGCTGGAGGTACGACGGCTGAATGTGCAGCCGTCGTGTGTTGCTTCCCATGCACGGTGGTGAATTTTCTTGTTTTGGCTGTTTATAAAGTTCCAGCAGGGTTGTGTAGGAAAGCGTTACGGAGGAAAAGAAGGAGAAGGATGATGAAAAAAGGGTTGGTCATAGGGAGGGGTGCAGGTGGGGAGGTTAGCAGTGCGAGCAGTGATCGTGACGCTGATATGGCAGAAGAACGGTTTGTGGTTAAAAAAATGGATGTGGATGAGGAGTTTGTTGAGTTGGAAAATGAAATGTGGGAGAAGTTTTATGGTACGGGGTTTTGGAGAAGTCTTTCCCAACGGATTAATTGATTGATTGATGGCTGGATGGTTTGGTTTGGTTCGGTTTTTTAAGGTTTTGTCTCGAAGTTTGAGCAGTGAAAACGTGATGTACGACACCACGTTTTCGCTGTTGATTGATGCTTGTATTGTACAAGTATTGGTTGGAAGATGGAAAAGGTAAAAGTAAATATTTGCCCTTTGGTAAAATCTGGCTCGTGCAAATATGCAATGTTTGTTCGATTTGTAGGAGCGAAAAAGGGGAAATTTTGGAATCATGGGTGTGTTTTTGGTATCAATCATTTGAATTGTTCTATTTTGAAATGCAGTTTTCATATGGGAAGTCATTGATATTAATTTGGTTCAAAATGTTTAAGTTTGAATGCTTATATGCTTTTGTGATCTACAATAATGTCTACAATTAATGTCTTAATAATGTACTCAATTAATGTTTTGGATTACCAAGTAATTTTGTTCATTTAGGAGATTAACTATTTCGGAATATTTGCTTTAGAAAAAGCAAAAACTAAATGCACACCGAAGATATAACGGATCAGGTTTTCTCTGTTCCTCAGTCGAGTACGATTGAGCGGATTGGCTCGGTTTGTCAATTTTTCGGATTTTTTGAACAACCCTATTAATCGGGGTGTACCTACATCCGTTTCCAACCATGAGATAACCTGCAGGTATTCGATGCAGGACCACTAAGTAGATCATAAATTAAATTGTTAAGGATGTGCTGGAAAGTAACTTTAGTCAGTTTTTATATATTTGAAGTACAATAATATTTAACTTCACAAACATTTCGTTTTCGGTCAAATAAGATGCACGTTCTACATGTATATCATGGTTCTTACCATTAATGCAACTTTTGCTATATTGAAACAGTGCACGCTTGATTTATGTTTCTTTATTTCTACTTTAACTTTAGAGTAATAAAGGCAATGTTATTGTTAGGTGAGCATGTTAATTACTCATAATTTTAGGACTATAGCTTGAGACTTCATATACAATCTTTAAACATTCGACACACGAACTAGCATAAAAGGGGGCGTGATATACCTAGTATATACCACTAGCTATATCATTCTTCAAGTGGTGTGTGTGTGTGTAACGTAATGATTATATAATTTGGGATCCAAATATTTTACTAGTAGTTGATAAAGTGAAAGCTAATCATATCATAAAATTGTTTAAATTTTCTGATGGAAATGCAAACTTCAACGAGAATTGACGGGAAGAAAAATATCTAGATATTCAAAAAACTAATAGAGGATTTGAGCCACTATTTAAATGTGAGGTTTTTAAAGTTGCAAAAATGGAAATTATTTGATACGACTAGAGATGGAAAATGAATTTATAAGTCGTGACATCCACGACACACATTAAATTTAACAAATAATTAAATTAAAATATATACATGATTCATTAGCTATGTCAATATAGCATATGATACATATGGCTTCTAGAGTCGATATCAGAGATGGATATATAGAAGATAACACCAAAATCTTTTTTGGTTACTTTGATATCTATTGAATATAGGCTACACCACATTTATGAATTTTAACTTTTAAGTATCACCTCACATCAACCTTTTTATTTAACAAAACGGTGTTTTTCAACACGAGTAATTCTTTTGGGGATAGAAAATATTAGAATAACAAGGTTACTGAATTATTTGGAGGGCAGTAGACAAATCAGAGAGTAATAAATAGTAACGACAGAAAAATAACATTACTAATATATACATTTACCAGGAGTTGACCGGGAAAAAAAAAAAAAAAGCCCCCCCGCTTTGACCTTCGGGTCGGGTGCGGCTTTTTTCAGCCCATTATGTATAAGTGATATTTGGTACCCGGCTGCAACTATTCACGCTATCTCACGCCCCCTTCTTTCTCCAAGGATCCAATCGGGTCGCTGCTACACCGCCGTTTGGCCGGAATCCGACCCGGCTTAGATTATTAAAACTGTTGTGCTACAGTGGCATGTGAGGAGGGACACAGTAAAGTGAATTTTATATTGGTTTTGTGGTTAATTTGTTGCCAGGTGTTGCGTTCTACAGTATTCGGGTTGGTTATAGCCATATACTTCTTTGGGTTAGGTAGATCAGATGTCCTTAGATCAAAAAGAAAGGTTACCCGGGTTACCTGCTTCAGTATGTGTTGCCGATCATCAATTTTACGTGTGATGTTCTGATTTTTTTATTTTTTTTTTCGTTTTGTGCGTCTTTTAGATTTATAATTTTTTTTGCTAACTTTGTGATTTGAGATTTAGGGTTTTGTTTGATTTAATTGCGATTATAATTTTGATGGTGGTCTTAAGGGTTTTGAGGTGTGTTCTTTTGTTGTTTTGATTTTCTGCTTTCGTGATTATTTACAAGGTCGGTCTTGCTTTTGTGATTATATACATGTGAAAATAAAAATACGGGTCTTTTGCAAACTGATGATAACGTTCAGCTTCTGGCGAATCTTAAATCATTGTTGGTTGGTCTGTTATTGTTATGAAATAAAATTTGTGCTATTTTCGTCACCATAAATGGCTAATAGATAACTATAATGGAGCAACTAAAAGAAACAATGCCGTTGTTATTATGAGTCGTGGGGGCGTACACGTATGATTGCCTATGTTATATTTTCTTTTAGGGCATTATGTATGGTACATCGAGAATAACAGCCAACCACATTTTACCCTGCGATCATAACACTGTCGAAATGACCCTGCCAATAACAGTGAACATAAGACTGAGCTAGGGTGTATGATGGCATAGATGATGCTGTGATATCGTGTGCTCTTAGTCTAACTTTAACTTAAATAACCAGATGAGGCAATTAGCGGTTGCCAAATAGTATCTGTCTTTGTTTTCTTTTGAAGCAAATCATAAGAAGAAAAAAACAATCAGCAATATGTTTATTATTATTTTAGAAAAACAATCGTGATTGATAAAGTATGTTATGCAGCCTTTTTAAGTTACACATCATTTCCATAAAAGAAATTTACCCTCTTTAGTGATTTTTATGCATGTGTATACCAGCAGACGGCTTTAAATGCCTTTTTCTATTTTCTGCAGTGGCGTGATGTTTGGCTATGATGAACCTGAATAGGGTTGCCTAAAGCTCAGAATGCGTGCCTGTTGGTATGGTAATCTCTTGAGGTTGCAACCATTGGGAACATGAATGTATGGTGCCAGCCGATTGTGAATGCCTTTAAGTATTATGTGGAGTGGATTCATGCTTGGCTATGATGATCTTGAAATAGAGTCGATTAAAGCAGAGAATGACAGCCTATTGGCATGGTAACCCGCTGAGGTTGCAGCCATGGCGAGTATGCTCGCTTTCGACACATCTGTCTGAGGTTTGATGTCAGCAACCCTTTTGCTGCCGCTACCTGAACCGTGTGACGATGAGCACTATATTTATCTATTATGTTGATGATGAGCGTCGTCTGCATTATATGCTGGCAAGATAACCACTCATGAACTGTGCCTGCAGCTATGGCACCTCTAAGCCTTATTCATATTGATAGTCACTGGCCAGTCAGATCCTTTGAGAAACAAAGGTTTGTGAGAGGCCCCTCGCTTTGACTTTCGGGTCGGATACAGCTTTTTTCAGCCCATTATGTATAAGTGATATTTAGTACCCGGCTGCAACTATTCACGCCATCTCACGTCCCCTTCTTTCTCCAAGGATCCAATTGGGTCGCTGCTACACCACCGTTTGGCCGGAATCCGACCCGGCTTAAATTATTAACACTGTTGTGCTATAGTGGACTGTGGGGAGGGGCACAGTAAAGTTAATTTTATATTGGTTTTGTCATTAGTTTGTTGCCGGATGTTGCACTCTACAGTGAACGGCTTGGTTATAGCCATATACTTCTTCCGGTGGGCATCCAAAAATAGGTTTGGTTTTTATTTATGGTGATTACTTTTAGTTTAATTTTAGGGTTTTACATTTTTATACTTTTTTTTATCTAATTTTTTTAGCAGAGGCGTCGGTCACTGCAGAAGCTCTTGCGGTTACTGTAAATCATCCTCCAATACCAGTATCACTCACGGTTAGTTTGTTTATTTATTTAACTTACTGCATATACATACCTAATTCTTTGATTATATCAATTAGTGATGGTTGCCTTTAATTGGTCAAACGAATTTATTTCTGTTGTAAAGACTTAAACAGATTGGTAAAATGATGTTAGGGGGTGTTTGCTTATTAAGCTTATATGTGGGCTTATGACCTTATTTGGTTTCGGCTTATATTTCATAAGCTCTAATTTTCTGGCTTATTTTAAGACAAATGGGCTTATACTCCTTATGAGTTTATCATGTCATGATAAACTTATATAAGCCCACAAGCCTAAAAATAAGTCATAAAATTTGGGCTTATATGAAATATAAACCGAAATCAAAAAAACTGATAACCCCACATATGAGCTTAAACAGACACTTGATTAGATTAGTATATCAAGTGATTCAGTGATTATATTGAGTTTTTTGTGACCGGTGTAAAAGAATGAGATCATATAGGAATTACGATGCGGATTTCTCGCAAGAAATATAACCAAATATATTCGTTTGTAGATTTTTATACGCATTAGTATAGCTTTAAGATGTACCTTATATATACATTTAGTGTGTTTGAACATCTGTTGGAGGAAATATTATGCACTTTATCATTATTTATAGTTTGATACCCGCATAGCAGTCTGTAAGTCATTTATCTGGAGCATTTCATTTCACAACTACAAATCAAGATAAAAGGTAGGATAATACTTAACTGAAAACATATGCGTTGGAAAGAACTGATATTTTTAAAAAATTGCCAATTAAATTTGGAAAAAGAACCAAACAGAAGTAGGGTAATCCAACGTGGCAAATCATTAAGCATTAAAGAGATATTTGGGGATGAAAGATGCTTGCATACTCGGTACTTCTTACTGCGTGTGATAACACTTGGTCATAGGGAAATTTGCAAAATAATTAATTGTCTAAGTTTAAGGGTAGTTTTGCATTCGATATATTATTTTAAAAGTTTTACGAGAGTGTCAATGTAAAGATTTTGTTTTCTATTTTCTTAAATTTTAATGTTTCGTTACAGGTTAATTTGCTTACTTGCTGTTTATGTTGCTGGTAAGGGCTGATAAAGGACTGATAACTAGGGTGAAAGTGACCCGTATATTGGCATGGCATCACGACATCGTGTTTGCAACCATGGTGGGTCACGTTTAGGGTTTGTAGGGCTATGATGATTAACTCTTATTTTTACTGAGACAAATGAGGTGGATCGCCAAACCTTGGTCCCGTCACTTGGCAGGGCAAGGACCGGATGCCATGATTATGCAACCGTGTCTCTTTGCAGCCATGGCGGGATCTACATATTTTTCACCCAATTTGGTTTAAAAATCTGAGCCTAATAACTCCTACCCTATCTCGGCTTGACGCAAGCCATGGTTTTCTCAGTCCTTCTGTATTGGGTGCTTATGAATCCAAAGTTTTAAACTCTTAGAGATGAGAGTGTTTGAATTCGGTGAATGGTGGTTCTTGGGTTTAGTTATGGCTGTTGCTATTGCTGTTGTTCTGAGCAAAAAAAAAAAAAAAAATCCTTTTTTTAATCGGATATCTGTGTAATGCATGATGAATATCACAAGCAGTGATGATAGTTGTTACTATTTCTTATTTTGGTAAGTGTACCTTGCCATAACCTGTATCTTGGCATGGCGAACAGATGGTTGCAGCCAAGGCCGGTTTTGGATACCACTTCCATAATCACTTACCCGAGGCGTATGACGATAAACACTATATTTATCTATTAGGGCGATGATGAACGTGATCCGCGTTATATCTTGGCAAGGTAACCAATTATGAATTGTGGTTGCAGCCATGGCACCTCTGACCCTTATTCATGTTGATAGTCGCTGCCCGGTCGGATGTTTTGAGGAAGAAAGGGTTGTGAGTTATTGTGAATAGTTACGGAACAAAGGGATCATTGCAGCCAAGGCTGGTTTTGGGTACCACTTCTATAATCACTGACCCGAGCCGTGTGACGATAAACACTATATTTATATATTAGGGCGATGATGAGCATGATCTGCGTTATATCTTGGCAAAGTAACCAATCATGAATTGTGGTTGTAGCCATCGCACCTCTGAGCCTTATTCATGTTGATAGTCACTGCCCGGTCAGATCCTTTGAGGAAGAAAGGGTTGGGAGTTATTGTGAATAGTTGCAGAACAAAGGGCAAAACAAAAGGACACTTTGTTGGGCTTAAGTTAACCCTGATAAATATATGTATGTATTATTAAGGCGATGATGACCATGGTGCACGTTGTATCTTGGCAAGGTAACCACTCATAAACTGTGGTTGCAGCCATGGCACCTCTGAGCCTTATTCATTACAGTTTTGATCCTCATTTGGTTGGTGGGTCTCAGCTCATGGACGATTCTAAACTCACAAAGATCAGTATAAATCTTTTGGGGTTATTGTGTGTGGCGGAGTCGTGTTATCTGATTTGTCTTTATGCAGTGCAATCAGGTTTATTTTTACTTGAACATGTCTAATATATTGGCATGAAGCTTGAAGAAATTGTCGTATGATATACTACCATGATACTTGCGTTGTTCAGGTCTTTTCTTATAATAGGTTGTTGCATATTTAAATTGACTTAGGATATACATAATTTTTTTATAGTGGTGTCTAACTTATGATGATACTTTGTGATAACTTGCAGGCATAGCACCTTCCAAGACCAAAAAGCGTTTCACAGATACTGATGTTGCGAACACCGTTGGGATAAACCACAATTTGCGTACCCGTTCTGCAGAGTCCGTCTCTATTCACATCAAAAGGTAAGTGTTCTTTTGTTGCCATTATTTGTTCTCCCACTACTGTTCTTTTTTTTAGTCAATCATTTTTTGCACCTGTCTTTTCTTTCCTTTCCTTTTGAAAAACAAATGCAAACAAATTATTATCCATGGGATTTTGTATACTGTGAAAACTTTGAATTGTACAAAATAACATATTATTGCCTCTATAAGCAATTAAAGGTGTTGGGCAACCCATTATCATAAAGTTGATTATACGCGCTTTTTTCTTACGACGTTGAAACTTGCTATTAAATTAGCTTTGTACGATGGAGAAGAAGTTGTCAATTTTTTTGGGCACTCAAAATATACGAATACAATTAACCAATTAATCTATGTGCATGTTTATCATATTCTCAGTTCCAAATAGGGTGATAACTTCGGAAGGAAATGTTTAAGGTCAGACGAAGGATAGTCGACCAATGCTTCAAAAGAGTTAAGGTATGGTAATCTATATTGCTATTACTGTAATAGTCTAAATACAGTTTCAACCTTTAGTGTTTAATTGTCGTTGTGATTTTTTCATGAAGAAAACAGGGAGATCAGAAGATAGTTGCTTTGTCTTTTGGTTATGATCAAGGTGGATAGTCCCTGAGCAAATTCATCGTCAGAAGGTGTGATTTGGTTCTAGGTACACCAATTCAGTAGAGATGCCGACCTCAAACATGACCCGAATAGTTATCGCATCCATGGCTAGAGTTTACTATCGCGCTGAGGCTGCGCCAAAGAATATAGTTTGTGGTTTCAAATAGAAAGGTAATGTCGAGTCTACTCTCTGCACTTTCTTTAAAAAGATGACCTAAATTGCAGGTTGTGAAACAAAATGAGTAACTATACAGTACTTTTAAAATAAGAGCTAAATTTCAGGTTATAAAAAAATGAGCTTAAAAATGGATGATAAAATTGATATAGTATGTTGGTTTTTTGACCTTAAAAGTCATGGAGATAATCATTGAAAGAATTATTTATCTGCATTTTATTTACTCCTACAGGTTTTTAAGTTTGACAGTGATCACTTTAAAAATGCACATGAAAATGGGAGATGATGTATTGATATTAGAAACTAGAATTTAGAACATAGATAGTTTGACTTATGGTGTCATGTCGATTATAAATTTATGTTATATTAGGACTCCAACTTCTTTTGTTCAACACTTCGACTTATAGTTTATTGATATATTGTGGGCATATATAACTGCAATCTAACCTGTGTGATACCATACAAGGTAATTCATTGGGTTAAAAAAATTGTTAGCACTTCAGTGGGTTTGGGAGGGCTAAGGTAAATGTTATATAAAGCATACTCATGTTTTGTTTTTGTATTGCAGCCCGACAATTAAACTCTTTGTTGTTTAAGATGCATTCAACTACGTGAACACAACCTCCAGACATGTGTCTATAGAGTTAAGCACTCGCATGATGAATAGATAATAGAGTGTGTGCATTGTGGTTGCAAGGTCTGCAATTGGAGATTGACCACCGGTATACATCTGTGGGTACTTTTGACACACTCATTATCTGTAATTGTCAACAATATATGTATTATTCTCAAAACCATTGGAACCTTTCATTCACAGTCACTGCTATTGTTTATGCCATTATATGCTAATTACAATGTATTTGCTCCGTTTGCAGATAAGCCAGGAAAACAATGGAGGAAGTTCCTTGATAGCAATCAAAATATCGGGTCTAATACTGCTACCAATAAACATGTGCCTAACAGATTCAGAGTTGGTCAGGTAATCTTCCAATTTTGTATATACGTGACCTAAAATAAGAAGGGAAGTAGTATACATTTTATAATAATAGAATCATTTACTCTATAAGTTCTACGCTTCTACTCAATAGCAACAAAACAGTTGGCCTTAGTTATGCATCAAATCAATAGTTAGATTGATTTTTCAACAGCTTTGGCTCACTTTTATTTACATTCACAGTTAGCCTAGAATGATTTACATCCTTATATTTAGATTGAAAAATATCAGTCAAAGGCACTTTTTAGAGTGTACATACTATATATATGACTATGCAACTGAAAACACTAGACAAGTATAGCCCGGCAAGATAACCACCGGTTCACCTGCACCACTCATTTTGGAATGTCTGCAAAAGTGAGCGAGGCTGTAATTGGATTTTTACCAGCAATCCAGCTTTGCTGATTGAATGGCATGTCAGACATGCACTCATGCAGTTGATTATCGCCTGTCTGACATCCATTCAATCAGCGACGCTTGATTGCAGCTAAACACATAATCTCTGTCAACGACCACACAGGCATATCTTAGTAGCAGCTGCATGTAAGCTTCACTATTATAAAGATTCAATTTATTTATTTTATTTTTTTTAGTTCTTTTTCAAAATATTAAGATTATTAAGGGGTTCCTTTTGTTCTAAGAAATTTCGTTCTTGCAGAAACCATAACTTCCAGCAAGTCAATGGCAAATCGACCAGCACACATACTCGATCAACAATGTATGCACAGAAAGCAACAATGACAAACCAAAGGATCACAAAATACATCGCAACACAGGTGCGTTGCGGCAATAATTTTTTTGTACCAACATAGCAACGAAATTAACATAACATTAACCATTTCTTTTCTTACATACTAACCACCAAACAACTTAGGCCCTAACAACTTTTCAGCAAAAACCCCCCACTTGGCTGACCATAAAAAACAAAGCAAAAAAAAATTCAAAAGCCATGACACTAAAAACCTCAATATGGAAACGCCTTTAGGTTTTCAATCACTCCCAGAAGCTCAGATGCTCGAGTTTGTTTCTTGATGACATTAACCAAAATCATAGCCACCTCTGCCAGATCTTCATTCTGCAGCTTCGATAGCTCAGAGATGCTCTGCAGTGTGGAATCAAAAGCCTTTAGCTGCTCAAGCTCTCCAAGAAGCATGTCCCTCTCCGCCACACGATTCCTTATCCCTTTAGCCTTCTTCATTAGCTCGCCCTCATCCAACAACAAAGTATCCACCTCTCTCTGAAACCTAACTATCATCCTGTCCCTTACAAAAGGCGACCCAGCAGTAGCACCAAGTTCCTCACAAAAAGTGTTGGATCGTTGTACTCTGATCAAACTATTTATATAGCTTGTTAAAGTTTAGTAGCCTTGGATAAATCCTAATCTACTAACAATGAAACACTGAATTACTCTATTAAGTATGCGGAATTACTTAACAAAGCTAAGAAGAATAACAAACTTGAATACTTTATATTATCACCTTGAACCTGCTTAATGAATACAGATTCACAACCCTAAATAAAGTTTATCGAACTTTATCTTCTTCTCGTAAAACTCTCCTAACTGAATAAACAATGACTCTAGGGATCCTTTATAATAGGCAGCAAGGAAAACCCTAGTCCGCATTTACAATACGTTGAACGACAAGGTACTATAACGGACTCCCGAGAAGTCGTCGAATTCAAGTCCGTCGACCAGATAGATTATTGATTTACTCTAGACATATATACAGACAATCATAACCATACACTCCTCTAATAATTTAACTCATTTATCTTGAGATACATATTGAATATCT
>LBNU01008524.1:0-19965 GCA_014162995.1 Artemisia annua | reverse complement strand
ATAGTATCTCAAATAGTGAATACAATGTTAGACTGAAACGGTGCAGGGTATGCCAGAAACCAAAGGTCAAACAGTTGACTAAGGAAATGAGTATTCAGGATAGAAATGTGTTGACTTTGAATAACATAAGCCAACAACAAAACCGTAAAAGAAGTTGGGAAGTTCAAAATGACCCTAGCAGAGTTGAAGATTCGGCATTAACATTCGACTATGTTAAATCTCTAGCTTTGATTAATCTAACAGACGAAGAGGATCAGATATCTAGAGAAGCTTCTACTAAGATCCTTCAAATAGAATCGCGCATTTCCTCTTTGCAAGTAGCAGTTAAACACGTAAATCTTGTTGATTTTGATTTTGAAAGTGAACCAAGTCAAATGGGTCCAACAGTAATGGGTCAAACTGGAAGCTTTGTTGTGGGGAGAAGTGACCCGACTAATAGCATAACAGGTAGAAGGACTTGGAATCCTACTGATGAGTTGACCCTTCAAAGTCAACCATTCGATGCAAGGACTGTGTATACAATGTCGCCTGGTAGTCAAGCAAGTCAAGCAGCAGAAAATGTTGGTCTAAGAAACCAGCATAATTATATGCCAGAGGAAACTTATGATTATTTTCATAGTGGTGTGACTACTTCTAATTCGAATACGAATCGTCCTTTATATAGAGAACAGATGGATCAAAAATACATGGATAAAAAGGAGGTAATGGGTACAGAGATAATGGAATGGTTAAATCCAAGTGATAGAACGACCGCTCACGGTAGACATGACTATGAGTATCAAGAAGCTGAATTCAAAAGGGAAAAGAGAGCTGGTAAAATGTATAAAGATCAGATGAATCATTACAAAGGAATTCATGGGAAACATGAGATTGTTAAACCAATAAGTATGGTTTCTCCATCAAGTCAGTCGCTTTCAGATAGTCCGATTTCTAGCTCAATCTCTGATACAATTAGTCAAAGTGAAAGTCAAAGTCAAAGTGAAAGTCAGCAAGATTCTACAAGTAGTAGTGACAGTGAAGGATCTTTAGGTGAGGTGTACTCGGGGTCAAGCGGAAGTGGGGACGATGAAGAGAGCGAGAGTGTGATGTACTCACTTTCAAGTCAGGATCATAGTCCTGACATGAGTAGCTCAACTGATTCTTCAGAATCAGAGCCAAAGTTAAGGAAGACGGTTCCTAAGAAAAGTCAAAAAAGTGGTATTAAGAAAGAACTGAGCATGAGTAGTTCAAGTGAAACTTCAGGGTCAAAATCAAAAACAAAGTCAAAGTCATGGAAGACGGTTCTTGCAAAGGGTCAGAAACATGGTAATAAAAAAGCACCGAAAAGTAGTTCAAGAGAGTCTTCGGGATCAGAGTCAAAGTCGAAACCAAAGTCAAAGGAGACACTTCATACAAAGGGTCACAAAGGCGGTAATAGAAAAGAACCGAAAAGAAGCTCAAGTGAATCTTCAGGGTCAGAGTCAAAGTCAAAGTCGAAGGCGAAATCAAAGGAGATAATTCCTACAAAGGTTCACAAAGGTGGTAATAAAAAGGAACCGAAAAGTAGTTCAAGTGAATCTTCAGGGGCAGAGTCAAATTCGAAGCCAAAATCATTGGAGATAGTACCTATAACGGGTCATAAACATGGTACAAGTGAATCTTCAGTGTCAAAGTCAAAATCTAAGAAAACGGTTCCTACAAAGGATCACAAAAAAGATGCCAAAAATGAACAGAAGATGAGTAGTTCAAGTGAATCTTCAGGGTCAAAGTCAAGGAAGACGGTTCCTACGAAGAATCACAAGAGTGAAACTAAAAAAGAACCGAAGATAAAACAAGTTGGGAGGTTAGCGAAACTTAAAGACAAGCTAGCAATAATCTTCCATCAGCATCATCACCACCATCACCATCACCACCATCCTAAAGACGAAGACCATCAACAAGATCCTGTCGATAAAGACCATCACAAGCATCCTGATGATAAAGACCACCACCACCATTCTG
The DNA here is from genome assembly GCA_014162995.1 of Artemisia annua. NCBI lineage: Eukaryota > Viridiplantae > Streptophyta > Magnoliopsida > Asterales > Asteraceae > Artemisia > Artemisia annua. The sequence continues at coordinate 17,985 of LBNU01008524.1, read as the reverse complement.
ACGATAAAGACCATCACAAGCATCCTGATGATCAAGACCATCACAAGCATCCTGATGATAAAGAACATCATCACCATTCTGATAATAAAGACCATCACAAAAAGTCCATATGGCAAAAGGCGGGAAAGGCCTTTGGTCATAAGAAGCGAAAAGATGAGGCTTACGCAGAACAAGCGGTCAACAAGGTTCATTCAAAAGCAATTGTTGTTCACAAATTAGAAGATAAAAAACAGAAAGGTCACTTAAAGACACTTGTGGGTGGGGTGGGTGGATTGATAAAACACGCTAGTCATGCCAAGAAGTCCAAGAAATCTAAAAGTGTGTTAACAAAAATCCCGAGCCGTAAAAGTGGGAAAAATGGTGGTGGAAAAGTGGGAAAGAAAATGCAATGGTGGGATATGCTGCGCCGCCAGAGAAAAATAAAGAGGATTGAGAAGTTACGTGGTAAAATCGCTAAGTAAGACATTACTTTTATGTTATATCTAGTTTGCGACAAGTAAATACTAAGGTCAATATTCCATTTAGTGTACAGTTCACAGATTATGTTATATGATGTAAACATGAAACTTTTATGCAAATGTAAATTCAAGTTGGGGAGGTCCATCCTGATCTGACAATAGGACCTTATTCATCTAGCTAGTTCTGTAGTTCATCATACTTCTTAGACGCTAAATGTCTTTACTTTTTGTGATTTATGAATAATCAATGTCTTAAATATGCTTAAGAAACTACGTAGTATATTCATACCATGGAAATATCTCAAATTAAATGGTTAGGTTTTTCCGGTCGAATACATAAAGTTGTACTTGAGATAAAATACATCAATTGATATTATAATATCAAGCAGAATCTACACATAAGTTTCTGTTCGTACCAAGAAATGCTACATGTAAGATTGAAATGCTACCATTGCCCAAAAACAATAATGCAGCGGTTTGCTAGAAAAAAGGCATAGTAGTAAGTCATGTATAAAACAGCTAAAGCATCAGTATTCTCCCAGCAGAAGTGACTTCAAAATGGTTTCTTTCTTACCATCATAACTTGGTACGAAATGACCAACACCAGGTAGCTCATGGTAGTGAATCCATGATAGCTTTTTCGCTATATATCTTTGTAAAAGCACAGGTACAAGCCCATCTTCTTCGCCATGCCATAAATGAACACTGCCCTCATTGGTTGGGAAAGGGTTATCTATCTCCATTGGATCGAACTCCCATTTTCCAAACCCGACTTTCATGTCTCTAAGAATGGANTCTTTGGCCACCACATATGAACCAATGACAGTGACTTGAGTATGGTGTCAAGTAGGTATGGTAAACTACTTTAATGCACTAGGAAACAATGGGTTGACTGTATCAAACATACCTATGTGGGATGTACTTGAGGCTGCCCCAACCACCTTGTTGACCCATGGAGTATGCAATTACATAAAATTTTGAACCAAGTTCCAATTTATCAGCTAAATCTTCCATATCCAATGCTAAACTTTTAACCGTTCGTTTCGGGTCCGGGTCACTTTCTCCGTAACCTGGCCGATCGAATGTCACCATGTATATCTTAAGTTCCTCAAACAATTCCTACAAAATTTACAAATGTTCACAAATCATAATTTAATTAATGTACCCATGGTTTCAGAATAATTTTGTATGCGCGTTTAAAAAATAAGCCCATACCAAACAACTGAGTTTTAAACGCTTATTACTTTACATTAACACATTAAAAGTTTCATTTAAACTCTAGTAACGAAAAAAACTCATAAAATAAGCAATCTCAAAGTCCTTTATTGCCTTTTGAATGAAGTAATTTAGAAAAACAACTTAACACTGCTTATCCATCCCAATACAACTTATTCATTGCATTTGAGACTGCTTATTCCAATGTACTTGTCCCACCAACTTACTTTCAAACGCATTTCTGCACTAAAATAAGCACAAGTTAACTTTATATAAAAGCTCACAACTCACAAGTGCTTATCAGCTTCATAAGTAAGTTAATAAACGTTAAAAGAAAAGCAATCCACACTTTTTCCAAAACACCCTCTAATAAGATAAAACAGCTTGTTTCCTTCATTACATCATATTCAAATAAGCCCATAAACCAAAAAATAAGCTAGTCTTCGAAACTCTTTATCGGCAGTATCAAAACGCAAGAAACAAATATAAAAAGTTTAGAGTTATGGATGATACTTACAGGATGATAAACAGATTCGTCAAACCGACAAGAACTAAAACCATGAACAAAAACAATCTTATACTTAGCTACATCCCTAGAAACCCCATATTCATTATAAGCAAGATGTCTACCATCTCTAAGGACAACACGAGGTCCAGTCACAGGTGGACCACCAGGTGAACCACAAAGTAAAGGTGGTGGAGGGTATAAGTTTTGATATGCCCATGCTAATAATCCAATGAATAACAAAACAACAATATTTCTTCTTCTAAGCATTTTGGTTTTTATCTTAAGTTTGATGAGCCTTCAGCTGACGGTGAAGTATGGATTTGCAGGTTTCCTTTATGGTTTGTGCTACCCAGAAAGTCAAACCTATACACCCGCAATTAAAGAAAGGAAGAAGGCCTAATTCGAAATAAGCCCAAACTATAGAAAGGAAGAAGTAAGCCCAAGGTGGTACTAGTTACTCTAATGAGTTATATATGGCTAATGCTTTAAATTTCTCAAAGTCAAACTTATGATATTTTTCTAAAAAGTGTAGATTGGTGGGGACACCCTAATCTCAGATGTCTTTTGGCATCAGTCATTATCCACCCCCACAAAGAATAGCTTCGGCAATACTCGTGGCGTGAGACTCGAACTCATAACCTTTTATCCACAAAATCTCTCCAGTGAGCTATAGATTTAGAGATGGGTACCAACTGAGCCAAAGCCCTCTGGTAAACTTATGATATTATTATTGAGTTTTAAAGCACTTGGTTTCAAGTTAACAATTATAAGAGTATATTTACTTATCTAGCTTCGCTAAAACTTACGATGCATAAAATTTTGAACACCAACATTTAGAGTCTTATCATCATTTTATTCACAACTATGTTAATTTATTTGTTCCATTGTAATACAATTGGATATTCACATGTTTAACAACAATAATGAGTTATAGCACGCAAAGTGCAAAAGTGTTTTAGAATGTTGTTTTAAATATCATGTTACCCGGGATTTTAGGTGTTCTCGGACTCGCGTTCCAAGGCTATAATTATTTTGTGCTACACGCACTAAAAATTCTTGAGTCCGTAAATGACAAGTAGTACATGTATGTGTGAGAAAAGACATTTATTATATTTAATATATCTATATATATATTTTTTTTTTCTATAATACAACATACTTTTTAAAGCCACCCTGATAAAGTTTTTCTAAAATATTGAGCTAGTTTTATTTAAAAACTCACTTAACATTTAAACTAGTTTTCTCATTTTTCGTTAAACATAAAAAATAAAGTGAACTCATTTAAGAATGTCCTCACATTTTGTAACTATACTTCAATCTTTTTTTAATGTTACCTTACCTTACACAATATGTTTTGGTCGGATAAGATCGAGTAGAAGAGGGTTGAAGATTGTCATTTGTAATAAAGATGACAAGCTCACAACGGTTATGTTTGGCGACACGTAGCAGTAGCAGTAAGCAGTTGGCAGTAGCAGTAAGCTGTAAGCAGTAGTTGTTTATTTAAAAACATGTTTGGTAACTTAGTTGTAGCAGTAATTATAAAGTGTAAAATTACGAAAAAGGTCATATACACATTAAAATAAAATAAATGATTAAACAAATGGGGGTATATATGTAATTTCAGTATCTAAACGCTTGGAGCAATTCTGGAAAGCTCATTCAAGAAGCATTTCATTTTGGAGCGGTTAGGATAGTTTTAACCGCTATTAGAGATGTTGCCAAACAAGTTTTTCATCTAAATGCTTACCGCTTACCGCTCTTAAACGCTTCCTTAACGCTTGTTGCCAAACATGACCGATAGGATTACACATGTTGTCTACAAAAATTGTGCTTTTAGGTAACAAGCTGCTCCGAACTTTTTAATATATATACTCTTTTATTTCTTACTCAAACTTATTTATTTATATGGTTTCTAAATTACTGATTGAATGTCATTTAACTTCATTCATTAAATTTAGTTGGTACGTTAAATAGTAAATACTGAGACAAAGACAAGTTACACAATTCATGCTTTTTCGATTGCCACAATGAAGGTTAGTTGAATTTTAAAACACAAAAAACATCTAAATTTGCTATGTTTGTCTTTTCATTTGATACTTCCACATTGTCTTTTGCTTATATGCATGTGCAAATCACAATATTACAATTTAACTACCAGCATCTATCAGCGCCATGCCTCTTTAAAATCCCGTGAATTTCACGATCTTTCTATCTAGTAATCAAAATATGTTGCACGTTCATTAGTCACCAACAACCAATTAAATTCTTAGGGAAAAAGAGTGACTTAAGGGGAAAGGATTTGTTTTCTGTAGTCAACACTTCGATTCTAAATATCTTTACTTTGCATTATATAAGTGTGCTTTGACTGCAAAATAGTTACGTGTTTGCATCTAATTAATAGGATTTNATTTGATACTTCCACATTGTCTTTTGCTTATATGCATGTGCAAATCACAATATTACAATTTAACTACCAGCATCTATCAGCGCCATGCCTCTTTAAAATCCCGTGAATTTCACGATCTTTCTATCTAGTAATCAAAATATGTTGCACGTTCATTAGTCACCAACAACCAATTAAATTCTTAGGGAAAAAGAGTGACTTAAGGGGAAAGGATTTGTTTTCTGTAGTCAACACTTCGATTCTAAATATCTTTACTTTGCATTATATAAGTGTGCTTTGACTGCAAAATAGTTACGTGTTTGCATCTAATTAATAGGATTTGTTTTCTGTAGTCAACACTTAGATTCTAGATATATATCTTTACTTTGCATTTGCTTTGACTGCAAAATAATTAGGTGTTTGCAACTAATTAATAAGAAAGAGTATGGTAAACTTTCGAGTAAAACTGGAAAGGATCTCTTCCCTTACATGCAAAGACCTTCACTGCATTGCATCTCAAGGCGAGCGCCGCCATGAGCTGACCGCCTGAATTAGAGTGGTTCCTAGGGGTGAAAGGTTTAGATGTAAAAATTTTGTGTTACAAGTCTTGTCTAGTTTTAATTAATGAAGTGCGCGAGTAACTTGTAGTTCTGGCTCCGGCACTAGGCGCCACATGTGGGAACTGCAGGAGTGGAAGCTTTAGGTGTTGTTGGATACCATATTTATGTCTAGTTAGTATAACATGAGTGAACCACTTATGGGTGGCCTAATGGTAAAAGGGCTTGTGAGTATCACTTTAAAATGTGTGAGGTCTCAAGTTGAATTCTTGCTAGGTGCAAACAATCTTAAGTGGCCACGCCTACATACTGAAAAGGAAGAGCTTCACCTGATTTGAGTCTGTGTGGCGGTGGGTTCAAACTTTATGGATTAATCGGCCAAAAGGTCGGAAACCATGATCACATAAGGGTTTTTTTTTTTTTTTTTTTATTATTTTTTTTTAATCAATCCGTTATTAGAGTTTCTTATGTGTTTATATAGATTTCCTCATATATACGGTTAGGTCTTAGTCGTCCGTTTTTTTGTTTTATTTTATTTTTTCCTTCTTAATATTGTTATTTTTTATTTTATTATTATTATTATTATTATTTTCAAATAAGAACTATAAAACAAAGGGCTTGTGTCCCAATGGTACTTCATGTTGTGTGAGAAGCTCTCCGACCAAATAGTTGTGAGTTTAAACCTTGCTTAAGACATGTGAGATAGATTTGTTATAATGCTATCTCCATTTAAGTCATATAAAACGTCTGTTGATGTTTATTCGGCAACTTGTGATGAATTGAAATAGTAAATTCTTTTGGCATTCGTATATTAATCTAAGGATTTTGATTGTGGCCAATTTCATATTTATATGTCATCATAAAACACATGTACAAACTTTTAAAATATATTTAATTTTCCCTCATGAAATAATGACATATATATGATTCTTAAAGTTTCAAAATCACACAATTTATAGAAGCACATTTATTACATCACTGAAACATTTATGCATGATATCATACGCGATTGATTCATGCAACAAAAGTTACACCTTAGAAAATGCGCAATATGTTAGGTCACTAGCATTCTCTCTTTATTTGTAGCCATATAACGCTTGTTATTATTCAAAAGTGTGGTGGCGCAGGAACTTCTAAATGTGGCACTTTCTCGGCTTCAATCTTATCCTTAGCGAGCTCTTTGGCTTTCAGTTTATCTTGAGCTAGCTTCGCGGCTTTGGAACAATTGAAGTAGCAAAAACACATGTGTTTCCCTCCACGTACGTGGCAAGCTCCATGAGCCGCACCCTCCCACGACTTGCATTGATCATCACAGTGTCTTGTATTTCCACAATTTCCAGACCATGTCTTGCTCGCTTTCTCGCATAATTCTCCCTTCACTGTCGCGATTTCTGCAGACAGAATAAGCATGAAATCTTTGAAAACAAACCTCTAATTACAGGAGATATATAAGTGGTGACAATTCTTGTGAAGAAAAATGATTGGCATGCATGAAGCCATATACTTAAACGTGTGTCTTATTCGTTTAATTTCTGCCGCATGAAATGCACTCTTTCTCTCTTCTCGATCATGTACCTTCGATATTTTCATGCGTGTCATATTATTTTTGTTACACATGCAATAGGCATACGAGTTTGGCATATGACAATGCATACTATTATTACCTCGATGCTAAATATATCTAACAAATTTGCACTTAATAAGTATCAACTTAATGAATAAGTCTCTACTACGATAAACTCATTGATTATATCGATCTAATATGGTGTTGTGTTATATAATATATGAACGGTAAAACAGACTTTAAATAAATTTAACAAAGTGTCTAAGCACCTGAGATAGCAACAATGAAGAGAAGCAGAAGGAAGGCAAAGAAAGCAACCGAATTTTTGGCCATTTTAGAGTTAATGTAGCTCAATAACACTTGTTGTAAGTTTTGTGAAGAAAAGGCTGAGGCGATGGAGGGTATTTATAGGAAGAAACAGGATCATAAAGAAATAATGTGTTGCTAATAAAGACAAATGATGAGAAAAAATCACCAAAATTTCCACAGATATTATCATATATATTGACTATTGTGGATGCATGCATATTGTATCCATCCAATTTTTCTTATCATGTTGTTCCTACTAACAATCTAGAAGCATATATAACTGTTGGGTCAATTTATTACCGAATGGTATCTGATTAGATTAAAACATAAAATATCCTATATATTATAAGTAGTCTTTGAGTAACAAGTTAGCATAACATCTTTGAAGTTCTTTGTAGACGAAGGGTTTTCACTTTAGCGATGATGTGGTTCGAAGTGGAACCGAAAGAAGATGTTTAGGTCTCTGAGGTTTGACAATACCTCATTTAGGTAGTGTTTGATAATGACTTAAAGAGTTTTAATTCATAAATAAGTAAATTTGTTAAGTCATTAATTAAGTATTTGTTTGGTGCTTAATTTAATCAGATGACCTTTTAGAAAAAGCCATGGGAGTGACTGAGTGAAGGTCTCTATATTTAGTCATCACTTTTCTCATACTTTTACATATTTCCCTTCATACTTCTTAACCTCTAATTCAACACTTATTTCAAATAAAAAGGTATAACAATAATTTTTTCTAACTCAGACACTTTATTCAGCACACAAAATAAACAACCATTTATTCATCTACAGATAGACAACATATATCGAGACATACACTTTAATTTAAAAGGACTTAATAAAAAAAATTAAACAAACAGGCCCTGATGTTGTTTTCACTGAAACAAAGATAGTTAGAAAAATATATAAGTATCCAAAAGTCTAGAAGCGGGAAAACCTTAAAAGAAAAAAAATTGATAAAACAAGTCTTCATGGGTTATAACACATTTCTAAGAGTTGGTAAAATGGTTCAATAGTTGTCAATATTGTTCTCTAAAAAAAGTTTTTTTCTCTTACTTAAAGTAGATACATGTAATGCAATGTTTACCTAACCATTCAATGCTCAGCACATATGTAGAATAACTTTTAGAAAACCCTAACTTATTTGAATTATAATTGCCTGGTATACTGATTAATGCACATTTACAATATATAATCCTTGTAGATTATTCTAGATACCAAAACATAATATGGGTCGAGCATATCAACTAAACACAAATCCCAAATGCTTCAATACACGTCTAACACTCCCCTACAGTTTGAATGGGAGATGACTGAACACTCAAATTGTCACGAAACTCCTCAAATAACGCAGTTGGTAAACCCTTAGTGAAAATGTCAGCATACTGATAACGTGAGGGTACATGAAGCACACGAATCTAGCCACAAGCAACCATATAACGAACAAAATGAATATCGATCTCAATGTATTTAGTCCGTTGATGCTTAACATTGTCACAATAGACAAGGGTGCCAGCTAATAAGGGTGTATGTAGCTCACGAAGATGATTACAAAGCCGGACTATTTCACCGACAACATTAGCAACTCTTTAGAGTTCTGCCTCAACTCGATCTAGAGAGAGTATGTTGCCGTTTAGATGACCACAAAAGGAGATTGTCTCCTAAAATCACAGAATATCCAGAAGTAGAACGTCTAATAGTAAGGCAGCTAGCCCAATCGGCATCAGAATAAGCAACTAGAGAACCACTAGGCAAGGTATAAAGTTAGAAACCAAAGTCCAACATACCATGAAATGAACACACCTGTTGACTGCATAAGAAATATCAGAGATCATGGCAACTTTATTTGCATAGTTCAAGTCTATCGATTTTGTTAATTAATTCAATTCGTTTATTTTCAATAAAAACTTTTTCATTTGAAAGAGTTTTGATAGTTTTAACAAAGTCTTTGTTGAATTTTATAATTTCATCATTACTATCTTGCAATCCATGAATGTTTAACATTATCAAAATCAGAAGAGTTTAGGTTTACCTCTTGCGATTCAAGCGCCATTAGACAAGTCTCGCCCTTCTCCATTTGATCTCCGTCTTCACTATCACTCCAAGCACCTCCAACAAACACATTATTCTCCATGGCCTTAGGACAATCACCAATGAAATGGTTCTTGTCACCACAACAAAAACACCCTTATCTTTTCTATAGTTGTTTCCACCTTTATTCGCATCACCTCGACCTCTATTCTTATCACCTATATTGCCATAACATTTCATAAACCTTAAAGTTTCCAATTAGTGCATAAAGAGGAAGTTTGGCCAAGTTCTTTGATTCTTCAATAGTGGTCACCTTTGGATGCCATTTTAGAAGAAGAGCCCTAAGAAACTTTCTTACATAATTTTTGTTAGTGTAGTCTTGATCGAAAGATTTGAGGCTAGTGATAATAGCATTAAATCTAGTAACCACAAGCGATTGACTATTCATCTAAAAACTTAATTTTTTCATATTGTTGAACAAGTAAATCTATTTTACTATCTTTTACTTGTGAGTTACCTTGGTGAGTGATTATAAGTGTGTGCCAAATACCTTTTGCGATTTTACATATAAAACGCATTCATACTTTTTATGTAATAGTCAAGTCAAAGATAATAACATCGATCTTCTTATACAAAAATATGAGAAATTCTCTATTACTGAGGATGAATCTATTGATAGTGGTTTTGCTAGATTTAGTACTATTATTATTTGTTTAAAAGCTCTTGATAAATGTTTCTCTAGCAAGGACTATGTTAAAAAGTTTTTTAGGGCTCTTCATCCGAATTGTAAGGAGAAGGTCACCGCGATTGAAGAATCAAAGGACTTGTCATCACTTGCAATAGATCAACTAACTGGTAATCTAAAAGTGCACGAAGAGATAAAGGAGAAAGAATCCGAAATTGTTAAAGGCAAAAGAGAGAAGGTGAAGTCTCTTGCCTTAAAAGAAAAGAAAGAGTCTAGTAATGAGGAAACTTCCACATCAGGTTGTGAAGATGAGGAGTATGCTATGGTCGTAAGGGATTTTAAAAAGTTCTTTAAAAAGAGAGGTAGGTTTGTTAGACAACCTCGGGATGAAAAGAAGTCATTTTAGAAAATATGGGATGACAAGAAAGGTAAGAGTGATCGGAAATGCTATAGATGTGGAGACCCGAATCATCTTGTTAGTGATTGTCCAAACCCACCAAGAAGCAAGGACCAAAAGGCATTTGTCGAAGGTTTTTGGAGTGATGGTGGGGAAGAGGACGATGAGAAAACCAATGAGGAAACGTATCTCATGGCTCAAGAATCTAACGTGGTAATGTCTGACGCTTCTTACTATAGTGATAATGCTTCTTCCATTGATGGTGATACTATGCAAACCAAATATGACAAGATGTGTGAAAGTAGTCTAAAGATTCTTAACAAAAACAAGTTTTTGAAAACTATTAAGAGTCATTTAGAAAATGAAATCTTTGAGTTAAAAGAGAAGCTTAAAAGACATGAGAGAAACAAAGCTATTGACATCGGATGTGAGTAATGTCAAGAACTTCGTTTAGTAAATGAAAAAAATTAGGAAACGTAAACTACACTTGTTAAAGGAAATTTAAATGTTTAAAAGTCACCTATTGATAAAATGGTTCCAGGCACAAGCAGGACTAAAACTATAAAATTTGTAAAATCTGCCACACTTTTGTCACCCGACGGATCCAAACTTAAGGCATACGGCTCCACCCGTAACGGATCCGTGGATTCGCCGAATGGCGAAAATCAGGTAGAATTTTGAAAGTTAAATTAAAGCTCTTAAGCCTAAATATGATATTGAAAATGATACTAAGGTACTCATTGATGAAAAAGGGAAGGAAGTATCCAAGTCTAATACATCATTTAGAACTGATTTTGTTATCATAAGTAGGAAAATGTCACCTGATACTAATGAAAACAAAATCATACAACCTCTTAGATCTTCTTTAAAGAATGGCATAGGATTTGTGAAAACCAAGTCAAGATAAAAAAAACACCTCCACATAAGAGAATCAATAATTCTTAACCTCGATCTAAAACTCCTCAACCTCGAAGAAGATCCAACGGTCCAACTCAACTAAGTGATTATCCCATGACTTGGAATAATAATCAACATCAAATTTTCATGCCTTGGGGTGTTTGTCCACCTATTGCTTACATGCAACAAACACCTCAAATGAGTAGAATGTAAGACACTAATGCTTACGGACCCATGAGATATTGTGGACTAAATGTTTGAGTTATTATGTCATTAAAATAAGTATACTTAAGAGTTGATTTGGAGCCAAATGAATAGGTTAAAGATAGTGGTTGTAAGATTAGTAATCTTTGTAAGTACATTCCAATTTCCGCGTCTCTTTAGCTCCTATACTCGTTTGTAACCTGGAAACAAAATATATAGAAATCAAAGTATATATCCTTATAATAAACACAATGTTGGAAAACATAATCCATTAATCTTTGTTTTTCAACATCAAGACTGCTGCAATTCGACTTAGACGCCAAAGAAAACAAGATGGGTCAAAAAGAAGAAAGCCTGCAAGATTCTGGTTTGGGCCAACAGGCCAACAAACCCATTAGACAGGGAAACGAAGGCAGTTAGGGGTATAAACGGTTATATATTGTACCGATTAGTTATAGGATTGTATCACTTATATGAAACGTTACAACGTTTCATCATCTATAAATAGATAGGATTCTGTAACATTCTTTGTAACCCATTTCAATTATCAATATCAGTATTTTGGGTTCACTCAATCTCTTGTTTCATACTTATTAATTCTTTTTGATGCACACATGATGTTGTTTTTGATCATTCAATCCTGGAACCCCACTCATAACCTGTGAAACTAAACCTGTGATTCGAACCTATGATACATGAATATTCTTCATGTTAATTCGATCCTGGTACAGCAGAAACATATTTCTGCGTATTCTGAATTCTATAATTCTACATTTGGCATCAGAGCCTATGGTTAAAGATCCTAGACGAAGAGATACTTGGCCTATCAATGAATATGGCAGGAGATAAATAGATGCTACAATCATACATGGATGTTCTCAATTGCTATGCTAGGGTGTCACAAGATTGGAGCAGATGCACATTCTGACTTCAGAGGGCAGAAGAAAAATTGCCAGGCAAAATTGCCATGAAGATCAAAAGATCAAGTGACCAAAACCCACTGGAATGAACATTCATCAAGAAAAGAAGATTGAGCACTTTTGGAATATTTTTTCTAATCATCTCAACAACAAGTATCAATTGAAGGAAACTCAAGACAGGAAGCATTTAAACAAGAAGAGAGCAAGGGATCAAACAACACTCAAATCATGTCTTTACAATCATCATTCGGTGTAGGATAAAGGGATTTACTTGCCTTTCATGAAGACCAGTGACGCACCAATGGATAGAAGACATCAGATTGAAGAAAGCATCAAGGAACAAGAAGATTGAAGAAGAAACAAAGATTAATAGATTAGGGAGGAATATGTTGGAAAACATAATCCATTAATCTTTGTTTTTCAACATCAAGACTGCTGCAATTCGACTTAGACGCCAAAGAAAACAAGATGGGTCAAAAAGAAGAAAGCCTGCAAGATTCTGGTTTGGGCCAACAGGCCAACAAACCCATTAGACAGGGAAACGAAGGCAGTTAGGGGTATAAACGGTTATATATTGTACCGATTAGTTATAGGATTGTATCACTTACATGAAACGTTACAACGTTTCATCATCTATAAATAGATAGGATTCTGTAACATTCTTTGTAACCCATTTCAATTATCAATATCAGTATTTTGGGTTCACTCAATCTCTTGTTTCATACTTATTAATTCTTTTTGATGCACACATGATGTTGTTTTTGATCATTCAATCCTGGAACCCCACTCATAACCTGTGAAACTAAACCTGTGATTCGAACCTATGATACATGAATATTCTTCATGTTAATTCGATCCTGGTACAGCAGAAACATATTTCTGCGTATTCGGAATTCTATAATTCTACACACAAATAACGAGCATATTAGGGGGAAATTGACACTTAAATATCAGGATTATTTGATTTCATCACAGTCGAATCATGCTCCTTAGGATCAGTAGGTGCACTAGTTTCAACTGATGGACCCAGATTCAAATGTCCACCCAAATCAGCTCCATCTTCAATATGTGTGCCACTTGGAATTTCCAAACTATTAGGTATTGCACTAGACGAATTCATATCCGGTGTGTTAACCACATCCACCCTCTCACCACTTGAATGTCCTAGCGTGTATAACAAGGGATACGAATCAACATTATGTTCCAAGTTCGTAGAACTATCGAAAGTCTCATTAACACAATCATTAGCCTTACCAGGATCAACAACCAACGAGATTTGCTTCTCCTTGACACCCCATACATCTCCCTCTCCCTTTCGGACCCAAGAAACCCTTTTCCATAATCAGACCATGTAGACAACACGCAGATTATGCCAACACCAGATTCAACTATCAACAACCAACAAAATAGTCGCTGTTACACAAACCCCATGATAGGATTTATAGAATGGGCTTGGTAATGGACTTGGTTTACAAGGCTTGCATACTAAACATATTATCTATTATCTAACCAAGTTCATAGCCCAATAACTTAAACTATTACTCAAACTATTACACATTACAAAGTTCTAATAATAAAGAATGACCATCACTTTTTCTTAATGCTAACAATCTCCCCCTAAGGGGTGGTCATTCAAAAGATGCTTCACTGTGATTAGGTCATCTGTCTTCTTAATCTTTGAACTTTGTGTAACGTCATTGAATAGTCTTGATTCTTTGTTCCTTCATGATTTATGATCTTGGGATTAAAATCTCTTGATCTTCTTTGCCTTCGATCAACATCTTCTATGATTTATTGTGTCGTCTTCTCCAACATACTCATACGTCTTGAAAAGACTTTGACCTTTATACTTATGTCTTTCTCACTTGATACCTGAACTTGTTCCTGACTTTCTTGAATAGCTTTTAACTTTTATTTAACCCTTTTGTCTTTAACTTGATCTTTTTGTCTTGAACATTCTTGATTTGAGCTTGTTGAGGATGAACTTCATAAGTATGGGTATGTGGAGGTGAAGATGTTAGATGTACACGGTGTGTATGGTTCTTCAGGATATCGGTTTTCCTAGGTACCTGCAAAACAAATAGCTTGACATATATATGTGGTTAGTCCCAGCATTTAGCGTTTAGTGTTTAGATATCTCAAACGGATACATCCTAAGTCGCTAGCAACGCTCTTCGAATACCCTAGAATGGATGCATCAATGACGCTAACAATGTCTAGAATGGATGAAACCTAAGATGCTAACATAATGCTTTTGATATCTTCACACTTGCTGTTCCTAAATCCGGATGCTCGAAAGCTAACAACGGAAAAAGGGGAGCCACTGGAGTACACCTCAGTAATACTCCACGATTGTAGACCGTTTATGATCGTGTTGCCATCAAATCTTTTATATAATCACTCAAAATTTTTATGATATAAAAACATGTTTTGTTAACACTTTGAAAGTTCTGATTTTAGAAATACTCCCCCTCCATATGCGCTAATATGTTTTTAGGATAAATCTGCACATTGAGGGAAGAGTCCGTACTTTTGAATTGATCTGATTGATCTGGTTTTAATAGACAAGCCCTTTGCGAGACACGCTTACGTCGTTGGAGAAAGAGATCCATCATCAGCTTTTAGGTGATGACTAACTCTAATAACCACCTTGAAGTTATTACCCGTCCAGGTACAAGTCTTGTAAGAATTTTCTCGAGATGGTACATTCAGTTGTATTGCTGAATAAATGATCAACCTAATCATACAAGTTTCATGCGAGACACATTTACGTCGCTAGTTAAAGAGATGCATTGTCAGCTTTTAGGTGACAACTAGCTCTAATAGCTAACTTGAAATTATTACCCGTCTAGGAATTAACAAGTCTTTTCGAGTTTTCTTATCATTTTTCTTGTCAATTCATTGGTTAATGTGTAGATCTCTTTTGAGGCCTTTGCACTTTTTAGAATTTATCAACTCTTAATAGACGAGACCTTTGCGAAATACGTTTACATCACTAGTTAAACCAGCTTGAAATTATTACCCGTTCTGGTGCAAGCCTATATAGAGTCTCTCAAGGTGGTACATATATATTCTGCTAAGAACAAGACTTCTCAAGTTTCTGTATTAGTTTCTCGTCAATTCTGTGGTTATTTCTGAGTCTAGCTCTTTTGAGTTTCAACAACGATTTTTAAACAGTTTTGATCACATTTTAATCACGTCTTCTCCCCCTCAAAAATAGCATAATCGTGATAGTTTTGATATCAACTGATGAAGAGAAAAGCTTTTTGAGTGATAGACGGATTTGATTTTCGCATGAAAATGGAACTTTTTTATTTTACATTCCCCTTAATAGAAGCACATTTTTTAAACTTTCGTTTAAATTTTGGATTAAGGGTTTGGAGGGAGTTATAGGTCTAACGAGTTATGAACGGAAATGTACACAAGTCTTTTTGAAGAACAAGTTCTAAGCTGAAATTCTTAAAAGTCATTGTTTTATGATTTTTTTTGAAAGATTTTGAATTTTTTGAAAAAATCTTGAATCAAGTTTCTCAAAAACTAGAAGCTTTTTTTTTTTTTTTTTTTTTTTTTTTTTTTTTTTTTTTGTGTTAGCAAAAATGCACTGATACGTACAATTTTGCTTTATTGTAAAACAAGTCATAGTCTGTCATTTAACTGTAAATCATTGTTTTAAGTTTGGGTTTCGTATTGAAGTATACGAAAGCCAATTTTTGAAAGAAATATTTTGAGAAACAACATGTTTTAGAGAAAACATTATTTGATGTAAATAAGAACTCTCGCTCAAGCTTATGTACATGTCCGTATCATTGTTGAATGACATTTCTAGAAACGTATAGAATATCGATTATACGAGAGACATGTCATGAAAAGAATATTTTTGGATTTTTTGGTTTTACATTGTTATTGTATTTTTGAATTTTTTTTTAATGTTTTTGGATTTTTGAATTTTTTATTTTTCTATTTTGTTTTTGTTCGTTTTTCAAATTTTATATTCGGTTTTTCAAAAATATTTACAACGATGTTTTCTGAAAGATTTTTTCAAGAAGATTCGAGAAGACGTTCTAGCTCCTCAGGAGTTAGGCTCCGCATGCCAATTCGTCGAACTAGATCATCAAACCTTTCTTTTGGAAGGGCTTTAGTGAATAGATTAGCGAGTTGGTAATCCGTCTTCACGAAAAATTATTCAATAGTACCCTCTTCTACGTACTCTTTGATGAAGTGACATCAGACTCTAATATGCTTGGTCTTCGAGCGGTGTACTGGATTGCACGAGATGGATATGACACTTTTCGAGTCACAATACATAAGGATTCAATCGAAAGTAAAGCCATAATTTGTGAGTTGTCAGCCATAGAACTTGGGTACAACACACGGATAGAGACACATAATCGGCTTCTGCAGTTGATAATGATGTACAATCTTGTTTCTTTGAAGACCAGCCTACTAGCTTTTAATGGATGCGATTGAAGTTTAGTCGGTTTCTCCTTATTTCGCCACCTAGAGAGAAAAATTTAGGGTTTTCAGATACAAATATGTGATAATAAGTTTAAGGTAATATTCTTGGAGCATGACAGTGAGATAACTAAGGATGAAAAAACCTTAGGCAGAGGAATGAGGAAAAATGGCTTATACGTGATGAAATAGGAAATAAGCCACAAGATAAACTTTGCCTTACCATTATGGACGAAAACTCAACATTGTGGCATAGAAGATTAAGATAAAAACTATTCAACCCCGAATACTGGTTTTCCACAAGAAACATGTGTGGTTAACGTTGATTGTGGTTTTGGCGATGGTGATCAACAGTTTTGTGAGAGTGAGACTAGAGATGAGAGGTTTGATACTTTGAATTACTTCGTATTTATGTTTTTACAGTGGCTAAACGTAAATGATTTGTTAAAAGTTTGTAATTTGTATGACAAAATATTGGATATTTAATTCTGGACTTTTAGCCGTTTGATTTCCGAACATTATTGTGCTACTATTACAAATTAAAAGTTAATTAATGTCACAAAATGATCAGTTTTTAGCACGATTAAATTCCTAGATTGAAATGTATCTTACAAATTCTTGATATTTTAATAATTTCAAGATCTTGTTATATTTAGTAAGTGTGTAAGCTAAAAATTTTAAGAGTTTAATCTTTAGAAAGTCTCAAATGTTTTATATAGAGTAAAGATACGATGAAATGGTGTAAATTTGTAACTTTTATATGTCCATTAGTTAACTTAAACTTGTATATAATGATAAATATTTGACATTTAAGAAAAACTCGCAACTAATTAATCTCCTTCTAATTCCTTTAAGAAAAGTTAATTAATTACTTTCTAAGGATAAGTTTAACATAGAATATAGTGATTAAAGAATTTCACAGGATCAGATCGTAATCTTGAATTTGTACCCAACAATACTTTATCATAAAGATAAAATAACATATTACTTTAGTGGAAAAAGTAATAAAACTTCAAACTCAAAACTTATCCTTTTTGACCTTAAGGAATTTCATATTCATCCCATTTTAATAGAACTTCAACATTAATTTTTAATTAATCATAATTCACTAATCGAGAAAATGGTAACGTAGACTAGCAAGTCAAGGAAACAAGCAACATCTATTTTCCACATTTGTATTTTATTCCTTTGCCGGCCTCCTGCCAAAATTGACTACCAATTTAAGAATCAGATAGAATTAAAACATATCCACCCACGTAACCAAGACCTATTATCGAGAGCGTCAAATGAAAAAACAACCAAAAAGTAAAAACCGAAACCCTCATTGATCAAAATAGATACTAAAAATAAAAGACCTCACAAACCATGACACCACAAAGAAATGCCTCACCCTAGGGTTGAGAAC